>JXWZ01012141.1:0-20075 GCA_000956215.1 Anopheles farauti No. 4
GGAAGTAGATTAGAGATAATCCCTCTTTCTGCTATCGGGAAATCTGCAAATAAGCAGGCAAATTTTCTGACATGCGCTGAACGCGAAAATTTCGGCAGGCAAAACAACCTGTGTTATCTCTTACTTTTTCCCAAATGGAACACATTTCCTAACAGAGGCGTTATATGAACGTTTCATTTGTTTTATTATTTATTTATTTTTTGATCCACTATTTTTTTCTATTTTTAAGAACGCTAAATATATTTAATCCACTTTATGTGTATGCTTTTTTTTACCCTCAGTTCAGGATTCGTGGATTCGCAGTTTTCTTGACAATTAGCACATTATTCTTGTCGTACTAATTCAAAGCTGGGTGAGTGTAATATCATGATATAAAATCAAAAAGAGATCAGTCTTTGTACTATTACACTTTTTTGTTTTTAACCATCGATAACCTAATTTCCGTACAGTACTTGATAAAATAGTTATAGGTTTTATTTGTACAGAGTGTGTATAGAGGGGTTAATACAAAGAGAATTCATTATGAATGATGTAGTTTTAAATTATAATTTATGCTCAATGTAAAATTTTTGTGAGCTTCTTTGTTCATTTGTACATAAAATTTTCTATTAGTTGATTACATAAAAGAAACAAAAAACCGATAGCAAAGATTATTCGGTACTTTTGCAGCAGGAAAAGCAGAGGAGAGCAGTCGAGGCTGGTAGCAGCGCAGGTTTTTCACGGTATAATTGATCCGTTAGGATCGTCCATAAAGTAATCCATCCTGATTATTAGATATTCATTCTATGCACTTTGAAGAATACCGTTTTTTGATTAAATTTGTATTGTTTAATACAATTTTGGGGTTTGCCAAGATGCAGAGTGTTTGTAGTGAACAAAACCTCCAAGTCGCATCTAAACTGTGCCATTTGAATTGCTTACACCCTCAGTTTCGGAGCGGGACATTAATTTTGGCGAAACTTTGATGTCACTGTCGTAACGCAGAATTTACGAGATCGCTTAATCTTAACCGATTTTTGCGTTGGTTAAAGCAATGAATAATAATGTTAGCTGCACAAAACTTTCACGCTAATGTTCCGACTTCACATTGCACTACGCTGAGCTTCTGGAGCCTTTCGGTTGCGGCGAGTCGCTAAAAGTTTCTGTCCTACGGTGTAACGCAGCGTTTGGGAAACGTGTTTGACTACAGCGTCACATTCATCGTGATGGTGGAAATGAAACCAACGTTGCCATAGGGAGCAGCCTGAAGAATCATTCCAGCATTTTACCGAGTAACCGATTCCGTTCGCTTAGCGTAGTCAAACGGTTTGTGCTACCATACCAGGCTAGCAGTCAATTTAATTGTTGCCAAGACGTTTTGCTGTGGCAAAAGGGCGAAGTGCGAGTTTGGAAGTGACTTTGCGCCACCATCGGTCTTTACAAAAACAACTCCACGAATCAGCACGTTTGTGGTGCATCGTTGCACATCGGCAGCGACTGGTGAAAATAATCTTATTTGTAATCTTACTCTCACTTGAGTGGTTTGTACGGTGATGGCAGCTTTATCGTTTTCGATGCAACTTTTGGGACGTGTGATAAAATGCGCCCATTCCCGTTGTTGCTGCCGTAGAGTGATGCAGGAAAACGTGCTCTGTAAAGTTCTACTGTCTTGAAAAATTGAAACGAAGCAATTCGTTCGTTGCGTGATAGTGAACGTTTCGATCGTGTTGTGTTGGCGTAAGTGACAGTGAAGTGACGATGTTACATATGTGTATTAAAAGCACCATTTACAGATGTGTTAAACAGTTAACCAGTGTATTTCAGCAATCTGATGATGCTGGGTTTTATGGAGAAGTTAGTAGAATCATTTTAACTGAACGGATCACAAAAAGTTTTCAGCTAAAAAGGTTGACAGTGCATAAGAAGGTTGCACGATTATAAAGGAGAATCTTAACTCTTTCTTCAAAAAAAAAAAAAAAAATATAATTTTTTTCTAGAATCCTGCAATACAAAGAAACTTCAAAAAAACGCAAGAAAGCAAGGAATTCGCTTTCGGTATATCTGTATATATTTGCACATGAGTATCTATATACCTGTAAGCATGCTCCGTAGAAAAAAACACTCTGTATGAAAAATTGCCTTGAATCTTCTCTTAGAACATCCTTAGAAAAAATTTTGACGAGAAAGCTCGAAAACGATTATTATTGATTGCTTGTAGTTTTACAGAGGCGGCTCGGTGGTGTAGTGGTAGGGATGCCGGTCTTTCACACGACAGGACTGGTACTATGATCCCATTCGAACCGCCTTACACTAGTGAGGGAATGACTAATCAGCTATGGTGCTAAAATCAGTCTAGTAGTCTAGTCGGTAAAACGGCAGGCATGACTTACTGAGTCGTTACGCCAATGAGATGAAGAAGTTTTTCATGAAATAGTAAGAAAGAATTAGAGAAGTTAGCTTATAATACAGATAATATTTTTCCATAATGTATGTGTTATTTTTCATATGTAGGTTCAATATATGACATGCGAAAAACGTGTTTGAATTCAAGTTATTGACTTTATTTTATTGTAAACTCAATTAAATTAAATTATATAAATTTTAAAATAATCGTAAACAAACTAAAACTGTTTTCCTAGCATTAAAGTTGTAGAGATCTCAATGATTCTATGTATCTGTTTTTGGATAGTTTGTACTTTTGTCGAGTGTTTTGTTTTCAAGATTCTCTGGAAAATGTATTTGGTATGAGAAGAGCAGCACTTGCAAGGATGGCGAAACCTGATTCTATGTCGTACCGTTAGTTTGTACCACCAAGAATCGTGTTACCAGATCTCAACCAACCGATCCGTCTTCTTTTCATACAACTATACCGAAACGCTGGAACGATCTGTTGGTTGGTACCGTTTCTCTAACCTACTTTTAAGAGTGGAATTTTGATTCCCACCACAAACGGCAATCGAAGGTACGGACGGTGGAAAATGTTGCTCTAAAATAATAGCGCACTGACGGCAGCAGTCCGAACAACGCATCGAGCCCATGGGATAAAGGTGTTGTCATCCTATTCTCCTTGACAGGGTAGGAAACGTGAAAATGAAGAAAAATGGTAGCCCACTTTCCAGGCCAGTGGTGGGCCCTTTTTGGCAAGAGTATCGTAAACTTTTCCGACAAAGTGTCACGTTCACACGGCTCTGACATTCGCTGGCAATGACTCACGTAGTTTTACTGTCATCTACTATTTCGTCGGTGTTTTCGGAAGACGACGTAAACACTTTGAGAAGAGTTAAACTGAAAAGTGGAAAGCAAAATATATTTATCGCTTGCTGGTGTTGTTAAAGGATTGGAGATAAAATAAACTACTATACATTTTCGCGAACAACTGTAGCTTCATTAGTACGTGGAGGTTATGGATCGGATTTTACTAACATACATGGTTTAAATTTTATCTTGGGAGGATACATTTAGGATTAGGTTTTAATTTTGCTTACTTAGCAATTCAATTGAGGAAAAATTAAAATTTATTGTAACCGGCCTAAATGCATCAGCGGTTTTACATCAATCTCTTAAATAAGATTTAGATTTCATATTATTTCATAACAATATTTGATAGCAAGTCTAGCAGAGCTCTGTGAAAACGGATCAATCATATTCTCTGGTTCAAGGTCACACTCCCACCTTTTGCCTCCTTGTTTAGTTCCCTCGCTCACTCTTGCCTTTAATGGTGGAGGATGTTAGCATCAATATTTAAGTCGAATGGTCATAAATAGAAGCTAAAAACTAATTAAAACTTTGGGCAATGCGCCACCTAGTCGGGCAGAACCGGATGGTGATGGATGACCCAGAAACGAAGGTGGTGGATGGATTATTCGGTCGAGCTGACGAAATATGTTCGTCCGGTTCGTCCGGAGCGTGGAGCAGGTTTTTGTGGCAGACACCACCAGCAACTGGCTAATCTGCCGTCCGCCACACCGCTCCGCAGCCCTAGGAAAGCGTACTATGCAGCAGACCGGGTTAAGCGATGCTTTGTGCTGCTAGTTTTAGTGGAAACCCATTTCCAAACCACCCATGGCAGCGGTGGCAGTAAGCATTGAAGCAAGCGTGCAGAGGCACCTGATAGGGAGATGGAAAAGTTCATCGTTGTGGTTCGTTGTCGTATTCGGGTTGTGCTTGTGATAGTAGACACAAAAACGGGCAGAGCAAGCGAAAGAGAATTGATTGCTTAGTGGGATGATGCGTCGCGAATGCACGAAGGAAGACAGCAGCCGCCGGTAAGTTCTTTGCTTCTCGCATGTGGTGAGATTGCGGTCGATAAATTTTGTCTGGTGCACTTTTAATGCAGGCACCCGGTGGTCTCATAAATTCGATCGATTTTTATTTCTCGTCCCTGCACGACGGGTGGTAGCATCTTCCGGTTTCGTACCACTGGCGGGAATTGTTTGCAGAAGCAGCACGTGCAGGTAATGCTCAAAAGTAGCTATGCTTATAAAGTGTAATCATTGTTCAAGAAGCGCACAGAAGCGCCCGTGTTGCTTGGATGGAATGCGAGAACAGAAGTTTCCGTGAGACGTACCTGTTACTTTATTGGAATGTTTGTGTAGTTTTCTTGTGAGAAAATAGGTTTTTGGAGTATCATAAATGTAGGTTACGTATTCTATCGATTTACTATTTAAGTTAGTTAGAAAAAAAAATCTCAATAATTCTCTATATGGTCGTTTAAAATACTCAGCCGGTTTGCCTTTGTGTTTGACTTGTATTTTAAACCGGATTTGTATGCATGTTCCAGAATAATGAAATTTAGAAAAAGCACTCGGCAGAGTTATCAGAAATAACATTGTTGTTCCCATCCAAATAAAATAACAAAGATTATCATCATTTGAGATGTTTTATAAACTGTTGTATTTTTGTACTTTTTCACATTACTTCTCCATCCTCATTCATAGAAGATCTTGAATTTGTCAAAAATTAATGCTGCGGTTGCATTCCCTAAATTTCACAGGCTGCAGAGATTGTGCACTAAAATCAATAAACAATAATCAATAACAAAGCAATAGCTAATAGGTTTGAACGGCTTTAATATAAATAAAATGTTGTATAGTTATGGAAAAACTCTTTACATCTCGATGTTTTTTGTAAAATAATTCTTATGAATCTGATTCTTGCATATAAATACAATTAGATGTCTTAGCAATATTATTATTGGAAATTGTAGCTCCTAAAATTGCCTCTATAGATTATTCTGCCTCTAGTTAAGGGTAGTATTATAAATTATTACCATTTCAAAAACAAAGGAGAATGGAAAAAAAAAAACAAAGATAGAAAATCAGAAGAGAGTAGTAGCATGTATGAACAGCCTCTTACATGACCCCAATGAGTGCGCTCGTAGGAGCTCAAAAGTAGCCGGATTGAATAACCTCTTAGCAAACCAAAGAACGCATCGATGCATTCGATGGGAAATGCAATGTCCGTCCATCCCAAGTGGGCCATGAAGATCGGTCTGGGTGTTGGGAATTCTAAATTCACCACCCATCATCCCAGCCTATTGGATCCAGGGTGTGAACCAATGCCAAAGATGCGGAGAAAACTGCCATCTCGCTCCGCTGGCATAGCTGGTTTGTAGCTTTACCGTTGTACAAATATTCACCCGATCGGGCGAAAACCGGGTGGTGACCGGAAGTCTATGCGGGAGCAAAAGTAAAATGAATTGCACTCGAAGGTAATCTACGTTTGTTTGGGTTTGCCCGTACATTTTCTGCTGAGCCTCCTCCATTTCCACCACTACCTTCGGTCTACCTACGGCGTTTTCAGATTGCGAGAAATTCACTTGTTGGTATTTGCCAGTATATTCGTCGAACGCGGTTCAAAAAGTTTCAGTGTTGTGTTACACGTACAATATACAGCTTTCGATAGAAGGCAAAGTAGATAGAGACTGAGAGAGAGAGAGAGTGAGGTCGTTTTTGAAAAGAAAAGTCAAAGTGGGACATTCTCGGGTACGAAGCAAACGGTGGAGAAGGAATTCGCCCCCAAGGGTAACGTTACGTAAGGGAATCAACTGGTATCTGTATGGTTCCATCACTGCCCCCGCTGTTTGCCGGCGTCTGCACCGTGTCGGTCGGACGTAACCCAATTGTCGGCAGAAGTAAGTGATCGAAGCTTCCGGTGCCGGGAGCAGACAACCTACGTAAGTCAAACTTTACCAACGACGCCGTGGAATCTACAATCAGGTCGTGCTGGGATTCGAAAGAGCTTTCGTTTCGTAGGTGAAGTCGGTCGATATCCTCCCGCAGGCCAACGGGGTGCACCGGGAAACTATTACTTTCAACGCTCGAAGGTGCTAGATACGAGAAAGAAGACGTATTCCGAGCCTGTCCTGTCGCTGAAGCCGTTCGAAGGAGGTGGACGATAGTACTGAAAGTTTACAGATTATGTGCATTGAATTAACAATCATTGCTGGTGGTGCTGCTGCTTAAAAAAAAAAGACGAAGAGCCTGTAGTTGATAAAAAATACCTTCCATATATTACCCCACCGGTTGTCAGTCTCGCATACATGTTGGGTTACGGGTCAATATGAGATTGTGGTGAAAGTTTCACTAAATACCTTTCCAGTTTAGTTTTCAGACCGGCTTTTATCGAGAGCAGGCCCTGGTGCCCCGGTTGGTCGATCGGTTCTGGTGCATTCTCTCTATATCGGAGGTAATTGATCGACAAGGGAAGGTAAGAGTTAAGAGTTTTAGTATATGAGCTAAATTGGTTATTACATTTTAATGATGCACGTGTGCGGGGAGCGGATGTTGCTGCCGATTAAAATTACTTCGGGCAACATTTTAATTGGAATCCATCCTATGACTTGGCACCTAGATACTGCGTGACGATGGTTTTCTGGAGACATCTCAAACTAAAATTCAGTCAATGGCAATAGTTTACAACTATTCTTCAAATCATTCTTAAAATAAAAAACGATTGGATAACTCTTTATTTTTCATTCTCAGAGGGTATAATTGGTAACGGAAGGATGCCTGAGGCTTTTATTTTAGTGCATTATGGTTATTTCAGATATCGCATAACTTGCTCTAGGAACTCTTCAGCTGTGTCCTGTGCGTTTTTTTAAGTAAAAATTTTCTTATTCTTTATTTTCGTGGTCAAAAGTGATAGTTCTGCCGAGAGAATGTCTGATTAGCTTTTAGATGTCAGCATACGTATGAAACATTTGATTGCTAGTGTTGATCTTGCATCTTTTCACTGGGATTTGTTTCAAACATTCACGCATACTTTCTAGGAATGTTGTTGTTTGCATAAAGATATTGACCAACAGTATCGAAATTGCCAAACTTTTTGATTGATGTGTTATTTACTTACGCTCCGAGTGCACTGTAATTCATTTATTTTCAATCTACAGTAAAAAATGTGAAACGGGATGATTATTGAGAGTGAAATTTACTCTGATAAATGTAAAACCTATACAGTCCGTTTCTCACACTAGATTTTTCGTTCATCTGCTATATATCCTGCTTATTGGAACGTGATATGCTTTAGAGTCATTTAGCTGTTCCTTTAATTTGAAATTCCTTTTTTGGTTTCGTCTACGGTCTCCTTGAGGGTACCTGTCAGAAATATTTCAGAAATATTATCACGATACACTATGTACTGCACTGTATCATTTCGGATGTTTGGCAAGATTTTCCAAGATCTCGTTGCTTCACCCTTACGTACAACCTCTAGCTCAGGCAAATATTTTGACGCCAATCTTTGCTAATGATTGTAACGCGTCATTGTTTCAACAGATCCTGCATACCATGTTTTATATATCGTTTACAACGGTACTAGAACTGTAATGAGTTGAACGAAGCTTAGTTCTTGTTCCCGAACGAGGCCCAGATCTTGAAGTTTTCCTAGTTTTAAAAAGTTTCCTAGTTTTCCTAGCCATTAAAAACTAGCTATTCATAGTTCTATAAATAATATTAGCAAGAATTAGCTATTCATACATAGTACCGATCTCTCTACCTGCCTTTGGATATCATAGTTGGTTAAAAATAACTCATTTCAACATTTGCACGTCCACCATCTAGTTAGAATGTTTTGATACGGTGCAACATGAGAATACCTGAAAAAAACGAGCCACATCGTCGAGGTTTTATTCAGAAAGAACACTGGTGAAATCATAATACGATTGTAAATCCCGTTAAAAGCAATGTAACAACTGGCATCTACATCGTACAATGCCGCTCTCACCAGAGCTCACATACGTGGCGGTTGTATGCACGATAAATGCAGCCAGCAAAGTGCAACGTCGTTGCGTCGGTGCCTGCAAGGCCACGGGATGGTCTTTCATGAATTTTAAAATGTGCACCACCAACGTCGTGTTCGCTTTTGATAAACGACGCATCGCCGTGTCGTGTGGCGAAAGAGTAAAACCTTGGCGCCCGAAGGAACGAAACACAAATACCGCGAAATTGATAAACTTTTTTGCAAGAATGTGTTACCGATACGATGGAGTGGAGAGCCCGTGGATGTGGTAGGAATATGAGTATAGTAGTTTTATAGTTGCACGAAAACAGCAACAAAAAATGGGTACTACAAGTTTATCGTTCGTTTTGCCGTTGAGTACCATCGGAGCCACCGGCTGTGGCATTGTGTGTTAGCAATGATGGAGAAAAGTGTGTTGCCACACTTGCTTCTGTAACGGAGTGATTCTTTCTACTTTCGAAAAAACGTTTAATGAATGTTTGATACTTGAGTGATGTAATGATCGGATTACGCTTTTTCATGTATCGTTTACACAAGTTATAACTAACATTAAAAGTTTCAACAGGTGTGGCTGTGATATTATTGGTAGAAGATGAAATGATGTATAGTATAAAACACAATATAGTTTGAATCAATGAATCGTTTAAAAAAGACACCAAATGATTTTAATATGAATTCATCGAAAATAACAGAACTGAATTTAATTTTATTCACAAAAAAAACAAAAAGATGAAATACGTGTTTTTTTCTTTTTTCTGCTCTTTCAAATTTTCTTCCGTTATTTGTAAGAATGAATGCTTACATTGCTCTTATTATTATGTTCGATTCGTAATGCATGCTTGATTGTAAAATCATCATTCTTAGAAAGAATGTCAAGAACATGCGAACACGATTAGTTCTCTCTTACTTGACTCATTAATAGTTTTTTTTCGCATAAATTATGAATCGAAAATTAACTGTCTCTTTGACCGTACGTTAATAAAGCTTGAGTTCAACATAATTTATAGAGTGTCATTGGTACATTGCAACGCTAAATTGTGTGTGTTTTTTTTAATCTGTGTCTGTATAATTCTGATAGGTAAACAATATTGTATTGGATTAGTAATTTAAAAAATATGATACCAGACGTCTGAATACCTTCATTTCTCTTACTTTTTCTTCTGTTACATTTAATTTTTTATTTAGCCTTGCTATGATAGGAGTTCAGGTCACTTTGTAACTTAACAATAGGGATCATGTATTTTTTAAACACAACTCTTCGTGCAATAACAAAACATATAAATCATGAAGTGTAGAAACTAATGTTTATAATGGTTTTTTTTGATAGCATTGTGTTATATCTAGTTTTCTTTTATTCCGAATTCTGCTGTTAATCCTATTCAAAACCCAGCCGCAAATAACATGGGTTTTTTTTTTCACGAAATGATAAAGTATTTTTAAATCCAGCGTGAATTTTCTGAAATCTCGCGTTGTAATCCGCCGACCGAAGTTTTGCGTGGGTTAAGAACCAAACAATGATAGAAACGAAAAAAAAAAAAAATCGTTCTTCAGAGGACCTCCGGCTGGTGTTAAAGAGTTCGGAAAAAGGATGATGGAGCTGATAAAAAATGAAACAACAACGTCAATGGCAGCGAAAGTGATCCATCCATCAATCATAATCAACCGATGCTATCAAACGATAACAACGCACTACGCCTAGGGCGCCAGCAGAATGGTGTGTGCGTGCGTGTTTGCGAGAAGAAAATCTTAGCTTTGGTTGCATTGACGGGGTAGCATGGCGAACCAGAAATATGTACGTCATCGTCACCGATGTCTCGTCGTGCCATCGTCATCGTCGTCATACAAGCCATCCCCGGGGCCATTTCGGGTGAACCTATGCGTATAAACATGCGTTACCCAATGTGCGGTGTAAAAACGGTGGCAACAGTATCACCAGGCAAAAAAAAAAATGTAATAAAATATGAAAGCAATCAGTTGGTGGAGAGCAACAGAGGGAACCGAGCATGCTGCTAGCTTCACATTAGACCGCGAAGAGATTAAATGCATTATTGATGAGATTTTTTTGTTGCCTGCTTCTTCCCATATCGCTCCGTTCATTTCTGTCTGTGTGACGGTATTTTTTGCTGACATACGTCCATATTGGTTGACCGTCGCGATCGGGGCTGTGCACATTTATCACGTCCATATATTACGGGCAAACGGTGAAAATTAGATTATTTGAACCACATTTGATGCCTCAGCGAGTCGTGTCGTGGGAGCAGAAACTGGGAGGAAATAGAAGAGCTAAATTGAACATTTTAATGTGTGTCGTTCAATATAGAAGGAGTTATTAGTTTAAATGTTTCATTTGTTCAACAAGAACAAATATATTAGGCAATCAATAATGTCATGAGTAGAGATTTTGTTTAAATAAAAAATGTGAAATTATTGAGATGATGAAATAAAGTTAGCAAATGGGAACATATAGTCTATATTTGCATACATTACACTCCAGCGACACTGAAAGTCAACTTTTTCGTCTGAGTTGATGATAGGCGTTTTTGTGTTTCTACGTGGTTCAAAATATATAACCTTATTTTTTTCTAGATCAGAGGCAATGATGATTGAACAAGTCCAATTATCAAAGTCCCTTTAAAATCTGTTCTCCAAAAGTCGCGATTGGCCAAAAGTCGCGGCCAAAACGAGCGATTTTTCACATTATTGCGTTCTTTCCAGAGCTAGTGTTTTTTGTACTTGCTACCATACAATGTAAGTAGTTCTTTAAGTAGTTCACCCTTATATGCATTTAATATTAAAAGATCGCAAAATGCGCATTGTTTGGGCTTCGAGAATGCATTGCAAATTTTCACATAATTACTTTAACCTATAGTTGTGTAAAACGGAGTGCATGTTGCTGAAAAACGATACTTTACCATGAGAATGTAAACATTTTTGTTTTAAAATAAACATATAGTAGAAAAATTTGCAAGAACTCTCTTAATGTTTTATTCAACCGCACCGATTAGATAATAATCTGGCTATTGATATTTTTGTACTGTTATTAAATCAAAATATGTACACAAACATCACTGTAAATGTTTTTGTTAATTTTTGGACTATGTTACCAATTTTCAGCAGGTCTTTGTCAATTACCATCAGCCTCGTTTTTAAAACAGATTTTCCTATCATTGATTACGCCAGATTACACTGGTTTGATTGTGTTAGAAATTGGTTAGAAGATTCAATCAAGCCACGATAAATTGCAAATGCATAATTAAGTAGTGAAAATATGCTCAGCATCCAGCACATATTTAACAACTTGCTGCGATGAGTTGAGATAAACCAGGGCGTGCTTATTATGCAAGACAGAGGCAAAGAAAACTTGATTTCATCGAACTGTGTATATTTTAATGGTCCCAAATGTGTTTATTATAGCGATCGAGAGGAAACTTTATTAAACGTTGCAAGCAATGTCTGCAGGAAATCGGTTGCCTCTTTCGGACCACGACGCATCTTCGCAGTTTATCACTGCGTATGAAATGGGAAAACTTTGTCCGGGCGCAACATGAGTTTCGGCAACTTTTATATTTGTTCGAGCCTTTCTGCAATCATAATTGCATATTTTTCCCCCCATTTTATGTTGCACGGTATTACGCAATCTACCGCAGTAGGCCACTAATCTGCTTAACAAGTTTTTATTGAGCGCTTAGCTATGAAACTCAGCGATTACTATATGCGGTGCTGGAGCATGAATCCAAAAATTTATTAACAATAGAACTCGTTTCTATCCTTACCGCGCAGCACCGAGTAATGAGTAGCGAAAATTGCCGAAACGTAAACAAACATCACATCCAATCGACTGAAATACAAGTTCATCGGAATCAACAAGGTCAATTTGTAAGTGTGTACACTGAATAAAGTGGCAAGAAGCACTGAGAACAGTAGGTGAGTGGACCAATAATTAAACCAACTTCAACATTTCCAAACGCACAAATTGGCTAACATGGGCCGTGATGGACAGCAGCAGTACTCGACCTGCTGTTTATCGATCGCATTTGGCTCTTCTTTTCTGGCATCGCAATGGCCGGGGAGAAAGCAAATAGAGGTGGTGGTGAAGAGAAATTGGCAACGAGCGACAATTTGACAGACCACAATCTGTACGGCAAGACAGATCGTTAAGATCTAACAGAATGGACAAATTGTTCTTGGAGCGAATCGATAAACAAACCGAATGGGCCACAAGACGACTGTTGAAATGATGACTCGCTGAGAGCGCTGGGAGTTTTACCTCCTGCGTACCCTGCAGTATTGAACATTACTTGTTTCGTTTGCCAGAAATCGGTAGCAGTAAGGAGAACGACGCCCGCAAGTACTGCAATTGAGCAATTGAATAAGAATTGGTAGCTGGTTGTTGGGGTGGAATTTAAAACCCGATAAACGTGGGGCGTTCGATGCGTTCTACTACACATGGACCAAGTCGGATGTACTTCAACTGAAACGCGCATCCGTTTCATGTTCCACTGGTTAATTTTCTTGCTAGAAAGGTAACACTGGTCATTAGGCCAGCATGGTTGGCCGGGGGCCAAATGATTCTTGTAACTTACTCACCGTCCGACTCCTTCAAAGCGGCCGAGAGACGTGATAAAAATAGCCTATTCAACCTTTCTTCCCATTAAAACGAATTATGGTCTTCCGTAGCGGCCATGCTCTCGATACGTCTGGCACCGTCAATGTTTCACTTTGAAGCGTTTGAGCGTTTGGAAACCGACCCGGTGTAGTGTTTGGGGTTACCGGTCGACTAGTGGTTGGTTCGCTCCGGGAAAGCTAGTAAGTTTAGCCAAAAAACCGCATAGGAAATGAAGACGTATTCTCCCGGTCGATTGAATCGAGAAGAATTCAGCTCGGGATTCTCGGGTCGGGAATAAAAATTTACTCTGTGCGGTAGGTAAGAGTTGTGGGCCGGGCGGGAGATAAATCGATGGTTTGATGGGATTGAGGGTCACAGAAGTCGCCCTATAAAGGAGGAGGGTTCTATCGAACGCTGCATAAGATATTTTCTCAGCCCATCCGTTTATTTTCTTTACTACCTTATGGAAACGCTACGGAAAGCTTGGTTACCGGTCCCGGTTTTGCTCAACAACGCCACAGAGATCGATGGATGTCTTAGCGTTTGTTTTGTCTGCGAGCATAGGAACGAAAAGCAGTAGCATCACCGGGCGCGGAGGAATTCGGGAAGCGTTGGATACTCGAGAGCATAGCACATGTTGGTTTTGTGTACAAGGGTTTTGTTTCGTGCAGTGAACAGGGAGAGGCATCTGGTTTTTGTAAAGGTTTTCATCCTACATTTCCCCACTACCGCTGCCTTTCGAACGTGCGCAGAAATATGGTTCAAGATCACTTGACGGCCTGTCTGGAGCGGAAGGTCCGGGCATGCAACTGTCGAAGCTTGACCAGCACAGCCAACAATAAATCAAATGAAAACATGCATATGCTGTCTGACGGATTATGGTTTTGATTATGAAAGACAATAAATGTAGAACGATGTGCTTATTTAACGTAGTAATATATGAATGCTCAGAGGGAGCATCCTACCTATGAAGTGTGATATATTTCTCGGATTTGAATAAACCGGGTTCGATAAAAGCGATCCTCAAACGTGTTTAGAAATAATTTTACATTTTATATCCTGAGTAGCTAATCTACCTTTCTATATTTTTATAAAGCATTTTTCCATATGATGTGCAAAAACGATTGTATTAATATTTTAATGCTAACCCATGATTGATTTTGTAACAAGTTTCATGAGAATAGACGAAGAAAGCTTTAACGCTTTCGCTTCTAGCTTGCCCATCGGAATAACCTTTCATCTACCATAGTGAGCAGCAACTCATGCCGACACATTCTCGCTTTCATCGTCGTTCTCTTTCTCAGCAGGCGATGAGAAAATGAGCACTGCAACGTGAAATCGTCATCGCTGTTCGAACTGTGTCGAATGTCGCATTTTCCTCACCGTGGTGAGTTACTTACTCCCACCGCGGGCGTGCGCCGAGTGCGTGATGAGTTCCCGGCGCTCGATTTGCCTTTTTGGGTAGGAGAACCTGATTGCGGAAACGAGCTTTCCATGTCGGTTTCGCGTTTCGGAACGGGGTTTTCCCATACTGCGTTTTCATCTCAGTTATCGTTTGCTCTCGTTGCCAGCCGAAAGTCGTTTTCCTCGCTGGCAGGCACGTGCGTGCGTTCATCTCGTTTATATCGGCGTCCGGTAGAGCAGAGCAAACGGAAGCCAAGGAAAAAAAAAAACAAAATAAAAAAAACACACACACACACAGATAGGAAGTTGAAACAGCGTGAGGGTGGTGGGATAGTGTTTTCCAGTTGGTTGACCGCTCACCTCGATAGTGTAAAATTCGTTGTGGTGCGTAAGGCGTCTGATGACGTTGCGTTAAAGCGAAACATAACGCCGTAAATCGGTTTGCTAAAGCTGAAGGTGTGAATCGCGTGAGTGTGTGAAGCAATTTAACGAAAGTGGTTTGAATAAAAGAAGCTGTGTGAATGTACGTGTGTGTGTGTGTGTGTGTGTACGACTCCATATGTGAACAGCTGTGAAGGGAAATCGCAACAGGCCATGTGTGAGAAAGGCATGGAATAGTGTGAAATAGTGTGAGAGCTGTACAGGCGGAAAAGGATCCACAACTGAGTCTCCGTTGCTGGGATAGGATTAAGTACGGCAGAAAGCTCGCACTGAATTTCTTTTCAGTGGCTTTGCAAGCTTCATCACTTCTCCTACCATTTTTCTGTTTTCCTGTCTCCATCACGATCTCCATCGCAGCGAATGTGGGCGCGAAACGCTAAACGATGAAGTGAAAAAAAAAAATCCACCGAGGAAAAACCACACGCTCGAGCGCACCACAGAAGCATTTAGTGCGTGGTAAAGGTTTCCTTAAATACTTTTCCTTCCTGTCTTCTTCCGGGGTGAATTATTCGCCTCCGCTGTGAGTGGACGACGCAAAAATGCAGTCAGTGTATTGATTCCGGGCATGCGACCACAGCAAAAAGGCGGCAGGAGGAAAAAATCCAGATTCCTGCCCTCGGGAGGCTGGTGCCAGTACGTGTACGTGGCTGTGGCTCGAGATTTTTGAAATTGTTTCGAACGCGAAACCGCGCCCCGAAGGAACGATTCGGTTTGTTTTTATGAGCCTTTTTCGTGCTGCCGTTCAGTCGGTGGCCAACCGTGGGAGGTTGGTCAGCTGAACAGGGCAAGGTGCACGTGGCAGTAAGGTGGTTGTGCTTTGCAAAGGTTTTTACGCTGGAGTGATTGTTCGGTGAAATTCTGTTCTGTTCTGTGACCTTCTATGAAGCTGGGAAGCTGGAGTGAAGTTTTGTGAGGGAAAATTAAAATAAAACTGTGTGGAAAATACCTGATGAGAAGCTACTGGCCGTCCAACTAGCTGTGGTGAAAGCCGAAAAAAAAAGTTGTGATCATTTTGCAAAGGAGTTATATTGCGAACTTGGTGAGTTTCCTTTATTTTGGATGAATTTAATTTGTGATTTTAATTTCAATGTTCATAATATTAATTCATCATTTCTATCACACGCAACGTTAGAACTAAATTGAACGGGTTGGTCATTAGGGACAGAGCAATGCATGTGCCGGATTTACTTCATTGTAGATAATGTATACCTTGCCCCGCCACACCGCTAGCTATGAGAAGGACTGCCCACTGAATTCCATAATAATAGTATTATAGATTGGAGTAGGTCGTACACTGGTGCTGTTTATTCGTTCACAACCTCGGACCTTTACCCGAAATGGCTCAGCTGGCGGTGTTCCCAACACTGTGGGCCATGGGGTATCGGGATAATAGTTTGTGTCACGATCGCAGCTTATAAATTGCATCCATTTTGGTGCCAGTGTACCGAAGTCGCCAGTACGTGCAGACATTATTCAGCATGTTTGTATGGTTGCTGCAGACCCTGGTGATTTGGGCAAGGTCGGAACTTGGAGAATCGTGGGGACACAAAATAATACATCATTCTAAATGACACTGCACGCTACGCGCGTTACAAGTAATGCAAAGGGTGGAGTGTAAGGAGGAGGGCCAGTGTGACTCGGCCAGATAGATATGCTGCTTACGTACCCGGTAAATCTTGCCGATCTCGCTGATGTTCGTGAGCAGGCACTAATTTTTCAAATAAATTATTGTAACTTGTTTACACAATCATCGTTGCGCCAGTGAACGTAACTAGAAGGAGGCAACTTTCAGATAAGAAAATAAGAACTACAGTGTTTGCAATACATGAACCGAATAATTTTCACTCACATTTTGTCTTAAAGTCCATACGAGTTTATCACTAATTACTTTTCTAGTGACAACTTTTTTCTTGCACGTACGATATACTTACCAACGCTAAAACTACGGAAACACGTGCTGCTAAACAAATCAAACAAATCAACCAAGCAAAAACACCGTCTCCAAATATGTCACGCTGAAGTGGGAAAAACTTTGAAATGCTCGAATGAAAGTTTTGGTAATTTTTCCCCAAAAACTAACTGTTCCATTAGAAATCGTCGAGCAGACAGCTACCGTCAGCAAATGCAAACGAAAAGTTGTGCAAATGCAGCTACCGAAATTGCGTCGTCATTGATGGTTAAGTTCTGAACGGGTTCTTGGATGAAGCGAGAGCAAAATTTTGCCGAATGACAATTTTCAATGCCATTAAAGAAGCTTTCAAATGACAGCAAGTTTCATTCTATGATAGCTTTCAATCACTTGCTTTACTTAATTAGATTAAAATTCACAGTAAGTTTATACGCAGCCGAAAGAAAAGGAATGTCTAGAGCAAATTGATGTGATTGAATAATGTGTTATAATTTTTACGATTTTAATCACTAAAGAAATAAAATATTACAAAAAATAAGATTGAAATGAAGGGTGGCAAACAACACTGAAAGGTGTAGAAAAATGTTTTTTTATCGAAAAGCTGTCAAAGCTGTCTTGCTTTTATTGGTGTGAAATAATTGCTAGTTCGATAGTGTTCAGTGAGATTGAAGTTGCTAGTCATGCAATGTTTTATTAGTTTTGCGTTTTGATAGCAAATTTTGATGTATTTGTGAATGAAATGAGCTTTACGCAATTAGGGAGTTAGGTGAATGTTACTGTTTGTGTTGTTGTAAAATAGTCTATTTAATACAACTAACATAGGAATTTTCATATGTTCGTATTTTAAAAATTTTCATGAATGATGTTTACCAAAGACATTTGAAATTGCGCTTGAAATATGCGGAAAATATTATTACAAGATTCGCTTTACTTTCAACATTTTTATATTATTTTACTTTTATCGAATTGTTGATACGAACATGGAAACGCATGACATAATTGCATGGTATTATTCGATCCTTTAAAATAACATCTTTCAAATATATACTTTCCCTGCCACTTCCAAATCAGACACGATATGAAGCGTGGAGTAAAACAAAAACATGTCGCATGCTATTCGTTCATTTCGTACCGTCCACCTAAAATATCTCACTTCCTGTGGGACATGATTTTCAACCAAAGCTGTGCCTTGCTTTCGAACCATTTTTCGGGACACGGGACATACGGGAGCATTCAGCAATCGATTTTCCGGCAAGTGCGCATGTGTTCTGCCGGTATCTACCGGGATTCTAGATCATCCCGGGACTCCTACGGGGTCGTTGCGTGCATCCTCAATGGTTGATAAATAAATGATCGAATTTCATTATAATTAATATTCACCGGGCACCGGGCACCGGGCGGCCATGATGAAGCCGATAGTTTTGTTTATTGTATGTGTGTGTGTGTGTTTGAGAGGGAGAAAAATATAGAGAGACAGTGAAAGAGTGGTCACGGGAATGAGGTGGCAAGTTCCGCATTCCGAGTGTGACATACTTTTCGAATCGAACCGACAGACGGCAACCCGCATGATCGATTTTCCACCACTGCAAACGTTTGCTCTGGGTGTGAGCTCATTCTGGGAGAAACCCGAGCATGAGGCCAGGCGTTTCTGTTTCGGCACGATTGGAAGCATCACACGAGACTGTAATTATGTTGTCACTGGGCAGTTCCAATGGTCAGGTAGATGCACTCCGATGATGAATGTCGTGGTGTGGATTAATAATGAAGTTGTTAATAGATGTTTGGTTTGGCCGCGTGGGAACGTGGTGGACATTGTACTGTGCAAGGAAGTTGTGGAAAATGCATATCATATTCGTGATGGTGGCAACAGCTAATGGATGACTGCGCAACAACAGCATGGTTTGACTAATTATGAACGGTTGCATTTGCATTTGCATTAGTTACCGAGCGCCCTTAATGCTTTATGTGGCTGCTTATTTTCCAGTAGAAAAATTTTACAATGTTAAATTTTATGAAAATGTGCATTAAGTTTAATTAAACAGTATAACTAAATGTCAACATAATTATATGATGTGCTTTTCATGCTCATGTTTTATGCTTAAAAAGAGATGATGTTAATGGAGAAGAAAACCGATCATCTAATCTTTAATTTGTAAACTAAAAACACACTGAATTATTGTTAACCGTTTTAAGGTCATTTTGTGCCATTAGCTACGTGTATGTCAGAAACTTGTTTAATAAATAAATAAATAAATAAGTCGCCCAAAATTGAATAACATTTTCTGGGAACAAAATATATAAAACTGAACATAAATTAAATATACAATTTGCAATCAAATATGCAATAAAGAAAAGAATTATTTATATTATAAATAAAATATAAAATGTTGCCATCTTTCAACAACAACATCAACAACATTTCAACTTTCAACAACTTATTCCAAATTTGTTAAACCAATTTTTTTTTCGAAATTATTTTATATTTGGATAGAAATCGACATGCTCGAAATTTCTCGAATCTTAAAATCTTCTTAAAGTAGTCATCAAATGTTCTGAACTTTACCTTTTTCATAAATATTCATAAATAACCTATTCTTAGCTTAAAGTTGGATAAGGAAATTTGCCTTGACTAAAAGCTAACGTTTATCGTGGGTCCGCTACGGCAAAAGAGATTGCAGGGCGCAGATAATGATGATGAAAAGACGAATTATGAAAAACGAAAGGACTGGCCCCTCCTGGTGTTGGTAATGGTGATTGCTCAAACATCCCACGACTCGCTCCAGGGCCCAGAGCGCTGTTATGATGTGGGTTTGAGAGCATCAGCGGTTTATCATTTGGCGTCAAATTTGGTGTACCGCCACTGTTGACAGCTTTTGGGGTAGGTTCGATTATGGTCCGGCTTGAGTAATCACACCGCCGTGCAACCGTCACCAGAAACGGACGGATCATATTTTTCTGCCCCATGAAGCACCCTCGGCCAGTCTCGGGGAAAGGCAAAGGACTCGCTCATATAAATGCAAAATGGAGCAACAATTTAGAAATTCTACGACACTACGGACAACGGCGCCATTTTATCATCGGACGTGATTTGTCACCCCCCGCATTGGGTGTTGGGATGGTTGTTGGGGTGCAGAAACGAGCGGACTAAGTAGTAACCAGGCTCAGTTGGTCAGCAAATCGGTCGTGGTTGATAAATGGCAGTCCGAGGGCTGGCAGTGGGTGCGCGCATTGGCGTTACTTGTGGCCGTTTTTCCCAAACCCCTTTGTGGGAACGGCTTTCGCTAATGGGTGTAATTATCGTCGCGTTACTGTCCATTAGCTTACTGACCTCTGGGAGGGTTCGGGGTACTAGCGCCATCGCGAAGTTCTAAGGATTAGTTCTTCGTTGAGAACTTCAAACCCGACCCGAAAGAGCTAAAATGCAGTGCTAATGGTTTATCCGATTTACTGTTGATACTTTGATACTTGCGGTTTTTTGTGGCTGTTGAATGAGTAAAG
>JXWZ01012144.1:0-11252 GCA_000956215.1 Anopheles farauti No. 4
GCTCGGAAGTGTTATTTTTATAGTGAATGCTCGTAATTAAATTTTGCCCAAAATGTTTCCCCGGTTTTTGTGGCCCGCTGGAGTTTGTGTTCCAGATGATTTGACAGCATCGCGCACGTTTCGAACTCGGACTTTTAGCCTAACTTGTTAGGATTCGGACTTGACTTGGGGTCCGAAATCCGAAACGGATCCTTGACTCAAAGTCCTAAGATTCTTGGTAAGAAATAAGTAGATATTTTTTATACGATTTTGTTTCGTTAGAGTGCTGTATACACTCCTCGTTGAAATAGAATGTAAGCAAATTAACACCGAGCTACTTGGATGGCCTTGAATATTTCAACCATCGCTTGACAGATGGAATCTGAGAATTCGGTGGTCGTACCAGCGTCAACTTATTTGCTCCATAAACTGAGCTAGTCTTCTGAAGATCTCCGAAAGTTTGGTTAAATGTCTAAAATAGTGTAAAAGTATTTAGTGAAGTTTCATTCATTCTCATTGCCCGCTTTACAGATTAAGAAAACGGTAGCGAAACATTTCGTCTGTCGGAAGTGGAAACTTTTTTCCATGCCCATCACCTTTCCAACTCCCAAATGTGTTACGCCTTTAAAGTAAAGCACACAAACACACACACACACACACATATATACCGGTCCGTGAGTCAATTCCAATTTGCGCACCGTCCACAAAACGTCCTAATCCGAGAAGCGCACCGTGCCCTTCGGCCCGGGAGTCCGACAACTACTTCACTAATTGACTGACTTTGGTGTGTATTTCTCCTCACTTGGGTGGCGGCCGCAACCAAACGGGCCAAGGGTGGGCAAAGTTTGCATTGCTACCGACCGGGACACCGGGAGATCGGCCGTAGCAGCAGCAGCAGCAGCAGGCAAAATAAATACCTTTTATTTATTCGAGTAATTAGAAAGTTTTTCATCACCCGCGCCACGTTCGCTGGGGGAGGCTGGGGGAGGCTGGGGTGCTTGGAAAGTGAAATAGACACAGTTGCAGGCCGTAGGAGGACCCGGACGTGGCGATCGGTTCGGTTCGAAACCTAAAACTGAAACAGATGGGGAATATTGGAAACGGGTTGTAACGGAAGACTCACTTTTTTTGTTGTTGTAGATGCACTATAGGGTGAGAATAGATCGGCGGTTGTCTCAAAAGCGGGCTGATGTTTCAACGCCTACTTGATGTGCACGGCCGCTCCCGAAGTGACGTTTGTCAGGTCAACTGTCAAAACAAACACAGTTTCTTTTTTTTCGAATGCCAAACTCCTTTCAGCGCACCAAAATACGAACCACTTTATTCAAAATTTTCGTATCAAACCACTTTTTTTGATATTTTTCTTCCGATTTACCTATTTTTTAACAACACTCATTCGAAACCACTCCGAATTATTTTGATTGTAGCCTTTTTTTCCACAAGCACACGGCTTTAGCACACACATTCATACCAACTACACACTTGCCGCTTTACGTGGGTTTTCAGATTTCGATTATCACATTTCAGCAGAACATTACGTCGAAACATTCGTTGGGTTTCGCATATTTTCCTGTAATAATATAAATAAAATAAGAAATCAGATTTTTTTCTACAAAAAAAAAAAATAAACACACTTCGATTTCTGTTTCTGTCAGCTTTTATAAACAAAACACACAAGAATTCCACGAACATTTCTGCACAAATTTTCCGGTATTTTTCTGCCTCAAATGTTTTTGTGCTTTTATTTATTATGCAACAAAACGGCGTAAAAAATCTTCTTTTTTTGTTGGTGAACATTTTTATTCAGAATAGGGCACAAATCATCGATAAATCAAAGCGGGTGAAACACATATCGGAAAAAAATCAAACAAGGATAAAAGCAGCAGACAGGAATTCGTATTTCCCAGCGCACACGGGGTGTCCCTTGTTTTGTTATTGTCCGGGAGCAGCACGAGAAACAAACCAGCGTTCCTCCGAGCCTAAGCCGATTCCGTTGCTGTTTGCGAACGCTTTGCCGCCTTTCCCGTGCACGCGTTCGGTCGAGGAAAATCGAGGTCGATCCATCTCGACGGGCGCTTCCTTTTGCTTTGCTCCTGTTTTGTGTGTGTGTGTGTGTAAACTTTTTTTTTGTTTATAAAAAATAGACAAAAGGAAAATCCTCAATAAAACATTGGACAGGGAGAGCGAAAGGGAAGCGGGGATGGAAGTGATGGGAAAATTTATGAGAATTTTCCTGCCCCCGCTGTTGGTAAAAATCGCTCACTTTAAAACGCGCTGAGGACCGATCGCGGTAGCCCTTTTCGTGCTACCATGGTGACGGTGGGCTCGGCCGAGAAATGGTGTAATTTTCAACTTACTTCACCATCGCGCGTTTTGGGAAATGTAATAAGCTTCTGGGTGGGTGGAAACGTTCGTCGAACTGGACGTTTCCTTAGCGGCGGACATGTTTTGTTCTATTTTTTATTTGCTCCCAGGAAACGGACCCCCAGGGGAAGCGAGGAAAAGCAAACCCCGGGGAGTGTCTTCCGTGCGGTTTAGGTGGGGAAAGTAAGGAAAGAAGCATTTTCTTTTCAGACGATTCTGCATCGTTCGAAATGTCGCCAAGCAAAGCAGGTGCGAACCGGAAGCGTAAAAGTGGGATGGTAAAACAAAAACATTCGCTTTCGCCTTGTCTCACTCACGCTCTCACACAAACACACATACACACACATACACATACACTCATATCCTCCTAAGCAGTCCTTTATACAGCTGAATTCATATCGGAGAGTAAGGGAATTACAGCGAACGGATTGGATGTATGTGGAGAATAGCGAAAGGCTGATTTCTGTTCCTGGCTTTCAGCAACGTTCGAGGAAGAAATCGATTGTTTTTCTCTCTCTTGTTCTGTAATGTTTTGTCTACTGTTTTCCTTCCGCCTGCGAGGACGCAAATCACCACCAGGCTACTCGTTGCGGTTTGCAAATCGCGATTTTCCACACGCGCTTCGTTCGTTCACTCGAATAAATCGAAGAAAATATAGCACGCACTTACACTGCAAACCACCCGAATTTGCTGTCGAGCGTTCGCAAGAACCCCCGGGGCACGGTGCGGCCGACAGGACGAACGAGAAAAAACCGACACGACCGAGACGCGCGCGCCGAACAGGACACCCGACCGACACACAGTTTTACGACCTGTTTTCCACCGAAGCCACGACGTTACTAAATTTTCCCTTCTGCTCGGTGTAAAATCGCACCCTTACGCGGCGGCCGCTGCACGCGCTCGGGAAAAACTCCCTTTCGCCCTGTAGGATTTTCCACCCTTCGGGCCCGGGGCCCCGTGTCCGAAGCGCGCAGAAAAGGTCCTGCCGTTTGGCGTGAAAAACGGTGAGGTTCGGGAGATGTTCGAGATTTTCCTCCCTTTATGCGAAGGGCCGGCCCGAGAGCGCGAGAACGAACCGAGCGGCGAAAGACGCGAGCAAGAGCGAACGGTTGCCTCGTCTGGAAGGGATTGTTTTGGAGCATTATTCGTGGAAGATGGGTGGGGGGGGTAGGGGTGCGGTTTGTTTGATAGTGGTTGATTGGGAGGGGTGCGGAAACGGTAACGTGAGCGAACGATGTAATCGAAGTTAACTGTGCAATTTGCTCTCTTTTTCTCTCTCGTTTCTCAAGGTGCAGTTCTCTCTTTCACCGTTAGGCAGGCATTTTTCTCCCAAAACGCTCACGCTCTTTTTCAACCACCGAAGCGCACTTTGCAAACAACACACACAAACAGCGCATGTTCATGCAATCATAAAACTTCCTCTCTCTCTTTATCTCTCTCGCTTCCTCTATTTCCGTGTACAGCTCCCGAAAAGGGAATGCGACTCTCACCCTTAAAATCTCGCGCGAGCATGAACATGAACACCCCGGTCATGAACGCTAGCGCGTGTTCATCGTATCAACGTTTATTTTCCCCTCGGTAAGCTTTATAGCGGAGGAATTTCCCCTTCCGGAGGGGAAACGTGTTGCTTCATGCAAGGGGAAACTGTGCAGGCACGGCGCTACCTGCACTGCGACGGACGATGAACGCTGCTGCAAGGAATGCACTTCTTGAGAAAGGCATGCAGCGTGCTTTCGTTGTTTTTTTTTTTCCTTTTTTCGTGTGCAGGAATTATTGCACAGAAGCTGCCAGCCGGGGCGAGAATTGCTGTGAAATTAAAGCCATTCAAACCCGGAGCGATGGGTTCGCAAACGTTTTTGTGTTTGAATGTTGCTACCTGTTCTCTTTTCTGAAAATTGTTCAACCGTCCATCAAATGGTTGTATTTTTTTCTTGAAGAAAGAAATTTTATTTTGTGTTCGTTCGAAAACTAGGTGCATTTCGTTTGCAATGATACTCGATACTGAATGTGCAGAATAATCGATCGTTTATTCTAGGAATGTTATTGAATCCACAAGATGATAATTACTTCGAAAGTATCACAATGCCTTAATTTGTTAAAATGACAAAGGAATGAAAATTTGGAGAATTTGGAAAATTTTTAAAGAACTAATTTTTGGAGATTGGAAAGACTTGGTATATTGACTGTTTAATGAAACAATCATTACTTCAAATAAAAGATTAGAATGCTTGCAATAGTTACCCCGATAAAGCCGTTAAACTATAATATATCGCCTTTTATTCACTCCAGAAGATCCAACGTTCGTGTTGATTTGCAAATATTCCTGTTTTTATCATGTTCCTTCGAGAGTCGTAATGAAATCATCACTTTACTACCACATTTGAGATCTTACTGTCAGCTTTGCATTTGATTTGTTGCTTCAAACATGAGGCTCCTCTCTTCCCTTCCCTCACATTGCCAAAGAAAGGGTCGCCGGGAGTACAAAAGTAAAACAAACGTTACCATAAATTAAACACACCCGCGTATCCAGCAGTCCTTGGAAGTGATATCTGCCGCGAATCCGGGCGGAGTGGCACCGTGTGGTTATTAATTTCGATATCGAATGACATCACGGTGGACTGCGGATCCTTTTTTACCCAAAACAAAAAAGGACAGGAAAAAAAACACAAAACCCATTGGGCGGAGAAAATATTTCTTCTGTTTTTTACGGAATAGAAGTAAAATCCTTTTGCGCTAACCCACCCTCGTTCCAGGTCGATCGTATCGGGTGGAATGGCGTAGGAAAATTGACTCTCTCCACTCTTCCTAGCGCTGCCTTCTCGTTCCGTCGTCGGCGACACTCATAAACAACACTATTACCCGGGCTTTTTGGAGGTCCGATGGTGTCCCGCTGGTGACCATTGTCCCCGCGGTGTCTCGAGCCGTATAATCCTTCGTGGAGCGGGAAAGAAAATCGAGAATGAACGCGCGTGTGGGTTGACATCCATCTCACCAGCCAGCACCATCATCATCATCATCGTCGTCTTCGGGTCGCACGCCTCGCTCGACTCGTTCATCCTACGGATCGCAGCGAATCAAGAAGTAAGCAATAAAATACATCATAAGATCATTTGCTCGTTACCTCGCGCTTCTCCCTCCTTCCCACGCTGCGTCCCCGTGAGCGCACCTTTCGCAAGAAAGCGGCGCGAAGGATCGAAGAGAATCTTTCAATATTTTATATAAATATGAACGACACTGATCCTGATCCCGGCCAGACGGCCTTTCCCGGCCAAGAGCGCACTCTTAATGCATCCCCTTCGATGCTGGTGCGCCGGTGACCTTCGGCTGCAGCCGACAGTTTTGTGACAGTTTTTTTTTGCCGCTAACACTCCCCCCTACCTCCCCCTCGCCCCAATCGCTAACCCTCTCGTGCGCGTGTACCTTGGAAGCCGATTATATGATCCATTGCCGCCCTGAAGATGGCAGCGATGGTGGTGCCAGCTGCTTTAATGATAATTTATCGTGCGTTCGGGGTTTTAATGGGTTGAGATTGTGTGGCGTTTTCCTTCATTCGTTCGGGGTTTCTCTTTTTTTTTTCGTTCCGAACTCGAAGGTCACAAAATGGAGCTTTTTTTATTCGGTTTGGGACGGGATCTACCTTCTGCGATCTGTGGGCACCGGAGTAAGTTATCTGCAGGCGGCATCTGTCGCAAAGGGTTCTTCAAGGGTTGCAGCAGCAAGGGGCCACACTATCAGCTTTTGAGTGAAAATAACGAAATTTTCGCGCTGTTAACTCACGCAACAAGTGATACAAGACCAGAAGAGGCATTGGGGAAGGTTTATTTGGTGTTCAGATCGATTCGATATAGTGAAAAACTTATGAAAAATAAATAAAAAATCGAACGTATCATTTGAATTCCAAACAAACTGCAAGGAAGCATACTTTACTTTGTTCCCTGTGGTCAACATAAAAAAACAACGTCATAGCAAACTTTTATGCAAACAACTTTAACACTATCTCAATGAAAATGGTTTAGCTTTCGACCGAAACCAACCGTATATCACGTGTAGCAACAAACCCAAACCTCCTTTACAGCTTAATTGCGTGCCCCTTCCTGCGCAAGACAATAATGGTCGCCTAAGGATAGTTTTGCTTCTGCGTGCCTGCTTTGAACCATTTCTGGCATCGGTTCAACGCCAACGGTTGTTCATACACCATGCAAAACCATGCTCCCATGCTGTTTCGGCTGTCCCAACAACCAGCGGCTGGTCCGCTGCGGGACACTGTGGATGTCCTGGCGTTTTATGATGCTTTCAGGATGTGCAAATGAAGCGTATGGAAGCCGAAGCTCATTGTTTTGTGTTTTTTTTTCGTCTGTTCTGTTCTTTGTGTATCCAAACTGTGAGTAAACGGTGCCAAAGAATGGTTCGTCTTCGCCGTGACGTTTTGACAAATCTATCCATTAAAGAATGCGAATTCGGTGAGACGACAGTACGGGCTGTGCTCTTAATCTTGAAGGATGGAATGATTTAGGGTATGAATTGAGTAATTAATGCGCTAGATTTTGATATTTTTTTTTTTCGGGTGCTTTCTCATCCCAGCAACGATTTGAGCTATCGTTCGCAAAACCAAAGCTTACTTAGAACAATCGAAATCCTTTCAAGCACTAAATCAGGCTCAGAATGAGATTTGATCTCATCGTCATCAAGTGGATTTAATTGAATCCATCCCCGGCCGCTGTCGATTAGTGTCCGAGCGGCGCAAATGTCGCATCTAATTTGTTTGTTTGCTGTGGAGGAATAAAAAAAAAAACACGACGGCGCGCCGCGCGGAAGATGATGGTGTCCTTAATGTAATTTTTCACACCTAATCCCACTCCCACCGCCTGTTGGGCTCTCGCCCCCGGATAAGATAAGCTGTTAAGGAAGCGGTTGTTTTCTTTTTCGCTTCCCCCGTTCCTGTGGATGTTTTTTGTTTTTTTAAACCATTTTCTCGTCATTCATTCACGGTGCGCACCCATCAAATCAATTATAATTTGTCTACCGAGGACGAAAGGTAGCAAGCACCATTACGCACTACAGCGAAAACGAAGGGAAGAATGTTCGGCTTTCCCCTCCGCACGGAATGTTCGGCCGCCGTTACGACGTAGCTCGTTCGGTGGAAGAAAAAGTAAGACAAGCGGAAGTTCACTCCAGCTTCACTGCTGACTTCCCATAATCGTGACATTTACCATGAGAAATGGATTACTCGTTTGAAGTCCCTGTCTTCGTCGGCCCGCTCTAGGCGAAGGGCGCGTCACGGACACGGTGGCGCAAAATTGAAACGCTGTTTATTACCTTCCTTCAGTTTAGAGTCCATCGCTACGCTCGCTTGCAGCAACGGGTGCTACCGTGCTAGCTTCGCAACGCTTTCGGCGTAGGCCGTAGATTTGTGGCCGAAACGTGTGCGACCGAAACGTGAATTTTTTATGACGACTGTAAAGCCCCGCAGATGAGGCAAACGCGCTCTCTCGGGTGCCGTGGGCTCAGGTAGAAAGCTCCTCAAAATGCGGAGTAAAAACAACAAACATTTCCAGCAAAGCAGCAAGGATCCGACAGCGGGAAGTAATCTTCACCGGTCGCTCAAACTCACGTGCTTTGTTGTTGCCTGCACCTGCGGCGACGATCAGTCGAAAATCGGAGGCATTCCGAAATGCGAAAACTAGGTTCGTGCTGGGTGGTGATTCGTGCCTCGGTGCTTCACTTTTGATGGAAATCATATTTTTCGAACCGCGGTGGTCCGCCGCTCGAGAGAGAGAGAGAGAGAGAGAGAGAGAGGGGAAACGGAAAAGGGTTTTTTTTGGAGAGATTTCACATATTGGGACTTGCGTTGCGTTTCTGCTACTCATGTGGGACTTCTTAACCGAAAAACCACGCGCATACGATGACTAGAGCGTTGCTGTTGATTTGTAATTAAGTCGGCGTGTAAACGATAGCTTCTTAGCGCGAGATTTAAGGCCAGTAAGAGAGAGAGAATAAAGAAACAACAGAAAAAAGGAACGCCAAAGTTTGTTTAAAGTTCTACAGCAGAAGAATTTTCGAAGAAGAAAGGTAAAAGTGCTTCAATTGAAGTGCGGACCTTAGAAGGAAAGGCATAAAAGTCACGTACCACCAACTTACCATTATTATGAGCGAACTCTTACAGCGCGAGAAATGATACTAAAAATAGTAAGAATTTTTAATAGAACACCCCAATTTGTTGAAAAATATGTTCTAATATTCTCGATTTCTTCTATAAAGGTTAAAAACACAAACACAAACTATTACTGAAGTTGATTTCTTAGCAAATATATTTCAATATAAAATAATGAAAAGCATCCCTCTCCCTTTCCCTTTTTTTATGTAATTTAAAATTATATAAAAATTCGTTAGAAAATCAAACACTAACCGTTAAAGCTATTAAGGAAACCAACAATATTAAAAATTAAAATTATCTCGAAATGTTTAACGAATTATTCAATATGAACTGGTGAATGAACAAGTTTCCACTTGGAGAAAGATTTTCAAACAACTTTATTTTATTTTTTAAAAAATGATAAAAAAATAGTGTCAATCCACAATCAATAAAAACTAATTATAATAAATAGTTTAAGCGTAATATACTCCACTTGCTTATCAAAATCTAAAAGCATCACTTGCACAACAGATAATCGAACACAATAAAGTTCCTCTGTGAGCCGTTCCTTGAAGTCAACGATCGACACGCACTGGATCGTCACGGGCCGCGACAGGTTCATCATTTTAACCGGGCCCACGGTTCATGCCGGTGACGAGCGTGTGACGTCGTGTTTCCCCTTCATTCCAGCCCCAACACCGGGCTCGTGAAACACCACATAAAATACACAACATCATCGACGTCGAGCGCAATTTAGAGGTAGCGGAAAAGACAAAGCTCTCCGGGATGAAGACCTGATTTGATCGAACCGATCGACCGTTCCTCTCCGCTTGGACCGGCTATACCCATTTTTCTACCCATCCGTCCCTTGCCTCCGCCCTTTGCCGAAGCGATTAGGTCGCCCTCTACAAAATTGCTTGTATAACAAATTGATCGGCATACTTTAATTAATCAGAAGATAAAAGGCCGAAAGGTAGGCAGCTCGCGAGCGCGTTTTTGGGATAGATGAAAGGAGAGGATTTTTTTCCTCTCTCTCTTTTTCTCTCGAGGGTTATGTGTGTCTGTGTGCGTTTCGTTCCATCCTAGACGACGTCGACGACGCAGATGATGAAGATGACGCAGATCTATCAGCAATTTTCCAGCACTTGCTGCGGGAACGGTCTTTACCTGTCCCCTTTGTCCCGTTGGCGGACACCACCACCACCACCACCACCGCCACCTGCGTCACCTTCACCGTCAGGTGGTGGAATATGAACTGGCAGGGGAGCGAGAGATAACAAATTGTTAAAAGTATGATTAAGCATAATATCTTCGTTTAATTGCCTGCGGTTTTGCCTTCCCTTTCCCCTTGCGGTTCGGTTCGGTTCAAGACGGATTATGCTGGAGCCATCGCCGCTGCCGCTCACGTTGACCCCCGGAGGCTAAAATGCGGAACGGAACATACGCTCACGTACGGTCAAACCGAGCGTCAAAGTCAAACATTCAATCCGTATCGGGTGGGAGAGACACACATAACCAAAACAAAACAAAACGAAAAAAAAATAGACACAAAGCCAGAATGAACCCAACGAACGGACCTTGTTTTCCTTACTAATTATAATCTAAATGAATCCAAATTAATTATTATTTTCTCCCCAACACACACCCCCACCCGCCCCAGCTTGCATCGGGGGGTCCGAAAGTTTCCCGAACAACCCGGGAAACGGGGGCATCCTTCCATCCGACCGCCCCCGGGTTCGGTCGTTTATCTATCGAAATGATTACGATATTCCTTCCAAACCCCGAACCCGAACGTTTCAATCTCCATCCCCCGGAGGTGGTTTAAATTTCAGCGTTTCGCTCCAAAAGCCTCCCGCGTGTGTCACGTCACGGACGCCAGCGTCTTCGGTTAATAGTTAACGTTTTTAATAATACCCGGTGCTCGGCGTGAGGGGGAAAAGCCCGATAGAAAAAGCGCTGTACCATTTCCGAAGCCCCCGCGGGGGCTTGAAGGTGGATTGTTTCGAGAGGCGGCCCGTGCAAGGTGATACCGCAGATTAATTGGCGGTGCGTGAGGTAGATAACGCCACGGTTGGTGGAACGGTTGAAAATTTGTTGTAAAAACGTGAGCATACCCAACGCAAACGCATGTTTTCCGTTGAAATTTGAAAAGCTTTGATTTTCCATCCAATTTTATACAATATTGTAGAGTCACTTTTTACCTGTTTCTGGCTTATTAGGAATTGTTTGTTTGATTAGTTCGCTACAACTCACTAACAAATAATTCTCTTTAAATCACTGTAATAATAATTCCAAAAACACACCGAAGAAAAAAAAAAGATAACAACACGCTCATCCTCCTCTCTCCCGCAGGCGAACCGCCCTGGAGGCACTCGGATTTATTTCATCCTCCTTTCCGCGTGTACTTAAAAAGTTTTAACGGCACCACAACAGCAGGAAAAAAAAGATGTTTTCAGCCCCTCGGGGGGCCGCTGGTGGGCTTTGTTGGTAAAGTTTTGTGACGGAAAGTGCGCTACTAATCACCACGCGATAACGCAACGTTCGTACGCAACCACGTGACTGGAGATCGATGTATTACACCGGGGCGAAATAATGGGAATACCTCTTCACCGTCTGGTAGGGTTACTGTCTACCCGGAGGCATATTGGGTGAATTTATAATTGCTTCATCTGATACTGAATGCCGCAGCTCGTCCCGTAAATTGCACCACATATCCATGCGTGCACCAATAAACGTGGTGGGATAATCATTTTTTCGTCTCCATTTATACTTCTCA
>JXWZ01012152.1:0-14755 GCA_000956215.1 Anopheles farauti No. 4
CCACGCTTTTCCCACTCTTACACATACGAATAATTGCATTTCTTTCTGTCGTTCGTTCGAAACGAAGCCACACATCCATCGCGGTGTGTGATGGTGCTGTACAATTTTGCCTACATTGTGTAATTTCTCATAAAATTAAACATTTATGCAAATTTGTCCATTCCACCTTGCCATGGTCGTGGGGGGTCGGTAGGTTGGCTGAGGGGTTGGGTTGGTGGGTGCTGCACTCGACGACGACGACGACGACGACCGTGTAATGAATGATAATGAGAATCGGAAATATATCATTCATATAAATACCGGGACAACGGAGAAAACCGGCGGAGCTCGAGGGTTTTTTTTGTTGCCTTGTGTGTGTGTGTGTGCATCGTTTTTCATCAACCCTCTCCAGCGGCGGAAGAAAACTTCTCGTGTACACCCAAACAAAAATGCCCCTGTCCCTGAATTTGACGATAAAAAAAAATAGAATTTTCCACACTATAACTCGAAAAACCCGCGAACGAGCGCTTGCACCCGCTTTGTGTCCCATTCCGCCTGGCCTTTATAAATTTGCGGTGGCATTATGTTGCCTTCGCCGTGCTTTCTTTTGTGAGAACCCGGCGTGGAACGATCGATTCAGGTGTGTATAAATATGCGGTCAAAACAGCGCCACGGACAGGGAGGAAGGGCCGCATGCGGCGCATGCCAAATTTTCTCATTTTCCACATCTGCGCTCCGCGGCGAGACGTGTGGCTAGCGCGATTTCTTTTGCCCATGGAAGAAGTTTCGGCTCATTTTTCATACCCGGCCCAACGCCGATATTGAATTGTGGACAAAAATCAATAGGGCATCTTAGAGAGGGCTCCGTAGTGGCGGGAAAGTGGAGAGGGAAATCGATATTGGAATAAATTAAAATACCCTTTTGCGTTGTTTATGCACTGCTGCCTCTCTCTTGCCTAATGCTTGCCTCCGAAATGCGACAAAAGCGGCTCGTTTTGTTCCCTCCCGTGGTCCGGAAGAATGAATGTTACAAGTCGCAAAGTTGAAAGTCAATTTGGGCAAGTTAAACTTCACTTCCGGGTTCCGCATCGGTGTCTGGTGTATGTGTCGCATAAGGGTGATTTTTTGTGTTTTTTTTTACAGTTTTTTTTTCAGTTCTTCCAGGTTTCGTTTTCGCTTGGTTGGAGAAAAAAATCCGGCGCAGGTCGCCAAAAGAAATAGGGCCACACCCGAGTTTCCTCCCCCAAAACTTCAAACTGTGAAGAAGGGCACAATCATGCTCCACAATCCATCAATTTCCGTATACTCGCTGCCGCCGAACGCGCGCGACTACCCGCCACAACCACAATTATTCATTGCGCTCAAGCAAAACGGGATGGACGGGTGGAACGAAAGAAATGTGCGATACTACGAGTTCCACGATCGAGGCGCGGTCCAAGAAGGAAAATTGCTTCATAGCAAACCCGCGCCGCGTGGGTTTCGGTACCGAAAGGTAACCGATTGGAAAGGATCTGTTCACGGCCCATCGTCGTTAGGTGAAGCTAATATATTTACCTTTATTGCCGTATTCTCGTCCACAGGGAGGAAGTCAAGGATTTTGTCGCTTCACTTGCTTCACTTTTAACGGTGCGCGATGAGCTGCATGTTACACCGTACCCACCCGGTATGGGGAAATGAATTTTCCCGATGACGGTAGGAATTTTGATGGTACCGAAGCAAACACCGCACAAGGTGGTAATTTATTGACGGCGTTTGATTGGAAGGTTAAAGCGCAGAAATGAACCCAAAGGAACCAAAAAAAAAGGGGGCGCGAGTTTTTCCTCTCTACCATTGTGTTTTTTTTCCTTCCTAGATTCATAATTGCATTCGGTTTGGTTTTTAAATCACATTTGAATAATATATAAAGTGGAATGTGTTTGCTTGAAAACCCAATAAGCGACGGTAGCTAGCTGCATCTGTCCAGCTTCCTTTCTAACCTGATTAAATACCCTCTCCGGAGGGTTTTCCACCCACACGTCTATGAATGTTTAATTGAACGTAAATGCGTTCCGTTCCGCCCAAACTGTGCAAACCCACGCCGAAGGGTGTTAATTCCGGTGGGAATTTGGCCGACTGGGAACACAAATCCAGCAACACTCCCCTGAAAAAGGACTTAATATTTGCAACAACAGCAAAATTATTTGGTACAGATTTGTTCCTTTAGCTTGATAATTTCCCATAACACCATACAATGCTCCAGTGTTTGTTGATGTGGTTTGTTGTTCGGTGGAAAAGTGAGTATTTGTAGAAAAATCGTTAACAACGCTCTTTCCATACGTTGTTGCGAAGAAACGACCCCGTGCTCTCTTTCAATATCATCACTCGCCACTGGAATCTTTCTTGTCCGTTTGATTTTCAAAAAAAAAAAAAAAAAAACATAGAGCAAATATGGATCGCCGGTTTTTGTCGCTTAAGCCGAGACGATGTTCCTCCTGGGAAATCATAACTTGACGCGCGCTATCTACGCGTTGGTGGTGGTGTGTCGTTGGTTCCGTCTGTCTGGTAAGTGGTTTTGGTGTTTCGCCTTAACGCCAATCAGTCTACGATTACACATGTCTAGTGTCCTTGAACGTTTGGGGAATACTTGGATGATTTTTGGCGAAAGGTTTTTATTCATGTTTTTTTATGCGGCACTGCTTTTTACTTACAATAAATTTCAATTGGTGTCAGGGTATCGTGGAAACACTTCGCTCAAACTTTGCGCTCATCAAAATGATGCTGAACTCCCGTGATGGGTTCTGGATAAAATGTAAGTGAGCGAATGCTTCCCGGAAACAGCGAAACGCATTCCATTTTTCGCTAGACAAATAACTGTTTCCATTGAATTCATTATCGGATTGAGTTGATGGGGTTAATTATATTATTTTTAACTCTCCGTAATGTATGCAATCCGCTTCACACGTTTATTGAGTCGAATTTTGCATGAAAAGCAACATGATAAACGAACTTTCTCTTTTTAAATATGTTTTTTTAAGCCAAGCATGCATTAGATTTTATTCTGAATCTGTTATCATAAGATAAAACCGATTTTTCGTATTCGAAACGCAAATTTGGAAGCTGTTTGAACACGCATCCTCTACGGTAACCAATTCGTTCTATTCGCTACCGCTTGATAAAAAATCCCTCCATCGCTTGTGTGCTAATTCAATCAGCATGCAAATGAAGAAATATTGCCCAAGCACACCTTTTACATACTTTTTTTTCTGTTAGTCTTCAACTGCTTAATACCGTACTGCACGTTCTCAGGTGCGTTCAGTTGTTGTTTATTTTTTTACGATGCGTTGGGTAACATTCAAATCCGAAACACAAATGTTTCCGGGGGGTTGGGACGACGGCCGAAGTAAAGGTGAAATTTAGGGACATACTGTACGGGGGCTCCCATCGGTCGCTTACGCTCGATGTACATCATAATATATGCGTGTCGATATTAGCGCTCAAATGTTGGCGTAATCAAAAATTTATGAGAATTACCCGCAGCCAGCTTACAATTTTTCTCCCCCAACTGGTGGCTTGTTTGTCCCGCTGCCATAGGGATTGTAGCGACCGAGAGGCGGCGAGGGGAGAGAGCGACACGGAGGCAACATATCCTAATGGCCGCTTTTGGTGGAGGTTCGCCGCCGTGGGTACGCTTTAGCCGGTGTGATATATTGCGGGTGTAGCCGCGGCACGTGTAGCCGAGGCTTTCTTTTCCTAATGTGTCTGTTATCAAAATGCGCTCCACAATCGGCTCCACAAGACGGGATGGACCCGTCCCCTCGGCAAAAAAAAAACAATAACCCCTGAACGCTTGTTTGCAGTCTCGGGAAAGGATATGCTGAGGTAAATTTGGTTCCGTTCTTCTTTTTCAATTCCTTTTCGAGAAGAGGGAGCCTACGATAAATTTCTCCAACTCGGCAATGTGTATTAGGAAATTAATGTTAACCGAAAGGAGGTGGGCCACACCAATCCCAGTGCATTATTTTAATGTCCCGGGGTGGAAAGCGGCTCTGACTTCCCGAATCCATTACCTAAACGGTTGCGAGCCACCGCTCGGCTGGTGGGTGCTTTTGTTTCTCGGAGTGAGAGGTGACTTTCATGCGTTTGTCGGGACCTTTTCGGGAAACATTCATCAGCTGGGGGAACGTTTTGGGGGAACGTGGGCTTCCGTCCAACGTACGTGAACTCTTTCAATTCGATTAATCCGGGAGCGATGGTGGCTGTTAATTGTTATAATTACATCCACAAATCGCTCGTTAGCGGTGGGCAAAACGGGGGTTGGCATTGAAAATCAAGCGACTTTCATTTCATTTCAGTAATGGAAATCGCTTCCAGGTGGGATCATCGTTTTGTTTTATATTATTCGTTCTATGGTCTTATAGTTGCATTTAGTTTAGAATTGAAATAATTTTAACTCCTTTCCAGTGTTAATTTCGCAAGGAAAGCAGAAAATAGATGGACAGGAGCATAATGGTGTTTCATATAATAAATGATGAAAAAACACTCATGTTAAAATTGTTTTAAGCATTCTTTTTTTGTTGGTGTCTAGTAGATGCATATAATTTAAAATTCGTATTATTATTTTAAAAAAAATCTATCCTTATTTCTGAAACGGAATGTCTCAGAAACATGCTCTAGAATGCAATCAACAGCATTTGCTTACTCAACAAAAACCTAACCCCAATCTAGTTCGGTAACCTTCAGACATCAGACGTTTGTTACGACCTCTCAGCTTAGCCGCCACCTCAGTAAACAAACCTCCGCCGTATTCACCTTTCACTCAACTATTCGATAGCGTGACTTTGATGAATTAGTCTACCGTCCGGATGCCGTGCGGAAAACCCAAAACTTTAGCCACCGGGAACACCAACAGACGGGAGCCGGGAGCAGCAGTGAGTGCATGATGGCTTCTGATCGGCTCGCACATACATACAAACTCCCACAGTCCGCCTCTCCGCGTGCATCCAACCTTCCCGACGTGTGCCTGCCACTAATGGCTTCGCTCGACGTCGTCGTACTTGCCACAGGCCCGCCCAGTAGGCATCGCCAAGATACTTTTGCCCGGCCACGGGCTGCTATCAAGGTGTCAGGGCAAATCCTGCCAAATAAATTCACTCCCATTATTTATTTGATGAAAAATGAAAAGCCTGCTTCATCCTGACAAAGTTTTAACCTCTGGCTGCGCTCGCTCCGGGCGGAAGGGACGTGGGCGCATTAACTTATGAGGATCATGCCTGACTTCATCATCAAACACTGGTCTCTGGTAGAGCGAACACCCACACACACACGCGCGTAATAGCACATCCATCTCGGGGTTTTTCCTAGCCCGTCGTCGTCCTGGTCAGCGTCCCTGGTTAGGCGGTGGGGTCGCGGGAGGATTGGTTGGGTTGGTGTTTGGATAAGCGTGCAGACCACAATGGAGACGCTCTTTCGCTCCAGCAAAGCAGGAGAGTGGCCGCAGTAAAAATGTCACTCAATTTATTTGAGAATTAAGAAAGTTTTATTTCCCCCGCCCCCACCCCGCCCCAACCGATGGGGATGGACGTCACCGACTCCATGCCGGCCGCGGTCGGTGGTGTTGACTGGTTTCCGAAGAGTTTAGTGACACACGTCGGACGGTTTGACGCTAATGTGGCGCCCTCCGCAACCTCAGTTTGGACTCGTATTTTTTTTTTTTTGTTTTTTTACGGACTTCCACTTCACTCTGGGGGTGTACATTTGTGGAAGCGCTGCGGAAAAGTTTATTCAAAGAGCGACCGCCCCGGAAGCCAGGACAGGACAATGGCCATCGGTGTCCGGGTGTGAATGGGGCGTAGAAGAAAAACGAAAGGAATCGCTCCCCTCCATTCCCGTGGTGTTTTGTGGAAGCACGTGAAAACCAAATGTTTGAACAAACCACTGTGTGACACTCGGACACAAGGGGTGGAGTGGGGACCGACACACACACACACACATGAGATGCGCCAGGCTGGTGCCGGTTTGTTTGCGGGTAGCTGCCGAAAAGTTGAATACCATTGTCACTCCGTTTGACATGGCAAATAAAGCCCGGCCCGGCCCTCTCGAAGCTGCTGTCCGGTGGAAAGTTATTCCGCCTTATTCACACAGTTTTGCTTGTTAGCTGTCGGAGCCGGGCCTTTGCCGGACGGAGCAAATTTGAGCGATGAGCGATGAGTGTTGGTAAGGGACGGCAAATTACGGACGAAATCATCCCCAGCCAGCCGGGGAACAACGCACAAGATGAAACGAAAATCTGGGGCTCGTTGTGCCAACAGTCGGCTAAAGCTGAGTCTTCAATAAGTGATGAAACAACTTTCACGAAAATATTAAAAAAAAAAACCAACGGCCTCCAATTTCGTTGTGCGAACCGGAGAAAACTTTTCCCCAATGTGTGTTGTGCAAGCTCGCCCGCTTCGCTATCCGGTGCGGTGCGGGAAAATGCAGGAAAAACAGTCGGAAGCTGCTCGCCGCGCGCCGTCATGCTGTGTGACAAATAAAATAAGCTCAATGTCCCGGAGTTTTGCAAAGGTTGGTGGTGTCGATGGTTTACCGTGTTGTTTTCCGTGCCAAATGGGACGGTTAAGAAGGTGCTGTATGTGCCATTGGAGTTGTTTGAAATTGCCTTACTCCTCCTGTATGTATGTTTGACCCACATACGGGTAGCTTGTTGCAGTCAATAAAAATCTCGTCCTCAGTAGCGATTCGTCGCGACAGATGTTGCGTTCGTATAAAAATAAAAGCAAAACCCACACACACAAGAAACGATCGAAAATCTTTTCAGGAAACCCCAAAGTGTGCCATCAAATCCAACACACGACGCATTGATTCCGAAATCGTTTGCACCACCCCGACCACCCGACAATCGAGCCATCGAGATCGTCCCTTTTTCCACCACCCCCTGCCGCAGTATCGAAATCCATGATTGCCGGAACGCATAAACATAAACGCTCCTTGCGAATCACGGTTCGGTTCGCCCGGTGCTTTTATCTGCGGTTACGTGATTTTGTTGTTTCGCTTGTTCACTCTGTTGCTTACAAACGGTTCTGTTTTTATTTTTATTATTATTCTTTTTTTTTTGGTTGCATCTCACCGTGCCGTCGGTACGGGAAATGTCGCTCATAACGTCGACGGCGATGACGATGCCGCTCGCGCCGATCGCGAAGGATAAAAAGGAAGATGCTTTTATCTACACTTTGGTTTTTTTTCTTTACTTTTTTTCTCAGGGTACGCTTGGTGAAAGAAAACATTTTCGTTGCGGATTTGCGATAGACTTTGAGCGTTTGAGTTTTGTTCGCCCCCGGCCCGCTCCTCCGCGACCTCCTCGCTTTTGTGCTTCTTCCCATTGAATACAAATTATTTCCGCGCCATCGCGTTCGTCCTTTCGGTGACGATTTCTGGAAAGCCGACGAGAAAAGCAAAGCGGGTGTGATACAAATTGAAAAATCGTTCCACAACCATCCACCGTGACCTGCAGCTCTCCGCGCTGGGTGGGTGTTTAAGAATAAGACGATAAGAGAAAACACAATCGAGAGAGAGAGAGTGAAAAAAAAAACGTTACAGTATATAAAAACGACGTAAAAAAATGCTTCCTCCACTCTCAAGCGCTAGTTTGATCGCGTACGGCTGGGACGAAAAAGCAAAAAAGAGGACACACGCTTTTTCTTCCTTCCGTGCGGCGAGATAGTATAAACCATTCGCTCACTTTGTGGCATCCTTTTATTTCGAACTTTCGGCTCTTCCGCCTCGGAACTGGAAAGCGAACGAACCATAATAATCCATTCTTTCAGGCTTCCCACTGCCGCACCCCGTTTCCGCGTGTGCGGCCATATTCACAGCAATTGGGTTGTGGTGAATGGCTGATTGATCCTTTTCGACCGAAGGAAAGCTTCGTTTCAGATGGCGGGGTGATTCTTTTTTGAGAAGAACTTCAGAACACACTGGAGACGAATTTTCGAGCGTGTTTTTTTGTCGCCGCAAATTGTCTGTGATTGGAGTTGGAGCTTAGTTTTTCTATCTTTGTTCGTGATTGTGTTACGTGCATTTGATGGTTAGTTTGGAGTACGTTGCAAGATGAGTTTAATTTACTAATCATTATTACGATTTTATTGGTGTAAAAAACGTCCAATTTTCCGACACGCGCATTTTGGTCCTTCGAACCGGATTTCTGTTGCATTATATTCAACCAATCAGGAGCTTTTGATTGCATCTCAAGCGTTCCACTACAGTTATCAAAACCCATTTAGATCAATTAGAATGTATCAATAAGAAAAAGCCGATAAAAACATGCTTTCAATCCGCAGCAAACGAACGCTTTTCGGAACGCTTCCGCGTCGCATGTAACCTTTCAATTATAATGTCAATTTGTGTAACTCATAGGCTGCAGTGATATTCAATTTATTCATTCCGCTTTTGCCTGCGAGGGTAAAATATCCACTGTAAACCGCGATTAAGCCAAACAGATGATACCCGAACACTCACACTCACCTCTCGCTGCTCTCGAATTAATCGAATTTCCGTTGCTAAAAACATGTGGCTCACTAATTGGCGCGGTAATTTGCGTGGCACGGTTTGCCAAATGCATTGTGGTCATTTTCAACTCCTCTCCCCTCCCCCCTTCTCCCCACTCTATCACCCAAAAGCCATGACTATCCATCGCGTTTTCGGGAAGTGGGTTTTCGGTTGAACATTCCTTACCGAGGCAGTATGTCACACCTCTCGGAATGCCGTGTCGCACTCACACACGTATGTACGAAACACGGATGGATCCTTTTACACAATGTGATATGGTCGCATGTGATAAACGAATGAAAATGCGCGCCATCGAAGGCCCGTCAATTGTACAACATTTCGTTTTCATTAGTGTAAAATATGATTAACGAGGTAACAATTGATATTGAGTGTTTTAAACGACCAGCAGTTTGAGCCCGACCCGGGACAGGCTTCCTCCAACACTCTTTTTTTTCTTCTTCTTTTGTTTCCAATCCCAATTGTTAACAAGCTTTTCCCACCGGTATGGAACCTCTTTTTTCAGCTGCGTGTTGTTTTTTTAAGCTTCATCCCGGCGCGGTTTCCAGTTTCGACGGACGCGGCGCGAGTGAAGTAATTAATCAAATGAAAATTATTGACATAATTGATTAACATTGCCGCGGACCGGGGGATGCAAGTAATTTGCACGGAAATGCAAAGCGTGCAATTCCTGCCTCCTCCTACCCCGGGGGCACTTCGGTTGCACCCACCCGCCCTTGTATTATGCGGCGGCCAGCTTCCTCCTTGTTTTCCGCCAGCGGAATCGTGCGGACACTTACCAAATGCCTTTTCCGGCGAACCGCGTTCCCGCCTGCCATTAATCATTATTTTCAACGGTGTTGGAGGGTTTCGATTGAAATAATATAAAATAAAATAAAACTACAATTGAAAACAAAAATTACAAAAAAAATCACGAATTGTAGAACGAGAGAAAAAGAGAGAGTTTTTATTAACTACCATTCGGATAATTCCAATGAAAACTGTTCCGATAAAATGACCGGTCGCGTGTGTCTGAGCCCGGGTGGCACTCGGTTCGATTGGATCGTGGCCTTTTCCTCCCTCACCGGCCGGGTTCGGTGTGCTGCTGTTGATTTTGCGGCGGAAATTTCAACACGGAAGCTTTTATTAAAAAATAAAAACGGTTGGTTAATTAAACTTTACTGCTCCGGCGGGGGTTGTCAGTGTGCTGCATATTTTTTTGTCTTTCGTTGCCAGCGAGTGAGGGAAACCCCGGAAGCGAGAAAACGGTAAAGTAATCGTTACGCTGATGACGAAATGGTGACGAGGTATCATCCACGATTTATGATGGATTTAAATGGGGAAACATCTATCCACTGTCATATTTAAAAATACGATAGTGTTTGTTTTCGGTTTGTTTCGACTGACGTGAGGAGTATTTCTTCAAAAGTATTGTCAGTCGTTGTTGCCATGGTATTTTTTATTTATATTTATTATTATTATATTCCGAAAAAATAGCATTTTTAGAGAATTTTGATTGGTTTGTCTAGTTCTCGGATTTTAAATTGGATATACATTGACTATTAAAGACTATTAAAAATTCCAACCACGTCATTTTAATATAGTTTATAGTTTAAGAATGATCAAGTAAGGAAGGAAGCAGTAAGAAATCAATTACTTTCCCAAATACGGCATCGAACTATACAAAGTAAAACCACGCCGTTCGCTTGTTTTACCTTAAATGAGCACCGTGCGACTTGTTGTGTTGAATAAACAATCAATATCGTAGCTAGCGGAGCCATCGCACCGATAGAAACGCCACGTCCGTATCCTTAGGACAAATTTACTCTCCTCACGCCCGCTCCTGCTCCTGCCATCGTTCCATCCGTCACTCACTCAAACGTGCCCTGCCGGCAAGCGATACGTACCTGGCCGGAATACTGAGTGGGGCGGCTGAACCGTTCGTCCGTCCGTGTCCCTGTGAATCCTGGGACTGATGGATGGAAGCTGGGCACCCCGGGAGGGGCCGCTGAATGCGTGTGTTGTACAAACCGCGTTTGCCTGAAGTTTTTTTTTTTGATGAAAAGCGCACCCAAAGAAATGCGGATGCTCATGGAAAGTGAAATTCGAAGTTTCAGTCATCGCTAAAACTGTGCTGCCAAGCGATGGAGAAACACAACCGAAGGGCGGTGTGTGCGAGAGTAAGGGGGAGAGAGAGAGGGAGTGAAAGAGAGAAAGAGCAGCAGATGTAACACTTGGTTGCTTCTTTTGAAATTTTCGGATCACACCCCGAAGCTTTCGCAATCGGTCCCCGGTCCGTGTGCCGTAAATTTCCACTCCAATATTCCGCTCAGGATTTCATCAACTTGCAGCGAGATGCGAACACTTGCCGCTTTCGAGAGACGAGCTAAAAGCAACCCAAAATCCTTTGATAATTTTCTTGTCTCCCCCTTTCCCCCCTGAACCACAGCACGGCTCGTTTCCCCGCGGAGACGACCCCGCCGTGTGGGCAGTTTCACGTACGCACCTGACGAAGAAGAAGGAAGGTAAAAAAAATCCCTTAAAAAGCTCTCATCGTTCGACAACACTTCGGTCCCGGAATTGGGATGAAATTTGTTCACCGTCTGTGAGAGGTGTTCGTTACAGGAACCTTTTTTTTAAATAAAAAAAAAACATACCAAAATAGCAGTACGAAAATCAACCAACACATTTTGGGTTTCCGCGGTGAGCGTCAATTTCGCTGGGCCGTTGTTAGCTGTTGTTGTAAGCCGGCTTTTGCTGCTGCTTGTGCTTTCGAAGCACGTCGGCCGTATATTGACTGTATCGCTCCGGTCCCGCTTTCCGCCTTTCGTGCCGGAAAAGACCTCCCGGATCGGCCGCTCAAGTATGCAGCAATATGATGATGACGCTCCGCCGGCTTCTCGATACTTGATCGGCCGTGCGTTCCGGTTCCCTAGCTGGGAAATTTTTGAAGGTAACTTTCACGACTCGACACAGCAGAAGGAGACGCCCAGTACCTGACGACGAGTTTGATCTTCGAGTGAGTGAGGGCGCTTGTAATATGTTATGCAGCACTCTCCTGCCGGTAAAGAAAAACAAATGGCGGGGCACGAAAAACTAGCGTCTTTTAAACTCCACCACACGTTACAGGGCGATGCACACGTACTGGGCCGAGTTCGCCTCACTTTGGAAATGATGAATTTCGCAACACACGCTGATCGAAAAGCGTAGTGAGGGCCGTGGAAGACGTGCAAAGTTTACTCCAAACCTTTCGCCTTCCGGCAAATAACGATTGAGCTCAGATGGAAGCTGTGTTTGTTTTTTTTTTTCTCCCCCGATGAAATAGATCCCAACTTAGAGCAATCGTGTGTACCGAGCGGAGAAATTTGTTTTTCGATTAAGGGAAAGTAGTTTGCGTTGCAGCAAATGCATCATGTTCGAGCGTTGCTTCGGTAAAGGTGTTTGCATATAGAAGAATCAATCATGTTTCATGTACGATTTGGCTATCTAACAGTATCGAAGAATCTTATTTCTTTTCCAGATACGCCCTATCGTTTCGGTGGAATTGTATTTGTTTTTAATAAATAGCGCGTTTCTTTATCCTGCATACGTTTTTATTTCCATATTAAACAAAAATCCCCTCTATCTATTCTAGCAAAGGACACTTTCTTGCACCCACAATGTGTCACCGGCATCATAATTAATCGCCGCTTATTATGTTCGGTCGTTAGCTTACCGACCCCACCCCAAACGAGGACGGGAGGATCCAACGACGCCCCGGACAACTTTTGTTACAAACTTACAATTTACAACGTTGTTCCCGGCGCGCCCCACACAAATGCATCCAGCGCTTATTGCAGTTGTCGTGCGGGGTTTCGGCCGCGATAAGCAGCTGCCTGGGTCGTTAAACAGCCCCGGAAGTATTTGCTAAATGACTGTTTATTCTCTTCGCTACTGTGGACAATCGGTTTTGCCCCGTTCCCCCGGGCGAACGATGCGCAAGTTGTGGACGGTTGTGGATGATAACTTTCTCCTTCGGATGGTGGCGGCAGGACGAAGGAGCATCAACGATGAAACGAACGCATGATGAGCGTGCCGTGACGCATGTTTCGGGGAGGGGTTTCGTACCGTAGCCGGTTTATAAATTGTCTTCATTTATCAATCTTTCTCGCAGCGCCGGAGAAAAGCGCCGGAGCAATGAACTAACCCCGGGGCGTGTGCGGTACCGTTTCTTGAACCCCACACCCGGAGAAAAACCGGGGAACGCGCACCGAAAAAGCCCGCCCTGGTCGGTGGCGTCACGAGATAAAAAGGACACTTCGACTCAAATTACAACTTTCCACTGCGCTGCTGGCCCGGGGAAACTTTAAGGAAAAGTGTTTCATCATCCCCTATAGCGCAGGACTCTCTCCCTTGCTTTCTCTTTCTTCCTTTCCCATAACAGCGCGCTATCAATTAAGCGACTGTGTGAAGATCCTTCGGAAGCTGTTACCAGGATATTAACACAAAACCCGATAACTCCGCTTTTAAACGCTTCAAAGTAATGTGGCAAAACCGCTAAACCGATTTACGAACGGATCGATGAGCACGCCTACCGTCGGCGATTACCCGGCGAAACCGAAATGGGGTGCTACCTAATGAGCGGCACCAGGATCAATTAATTAACCACGATCATTTACTCGGAGTAATAGATGGAGATCCAATACCGGAGCGGCGGCAGGAGTTGACTTTAAATCTCGAAGCGTCTTGAAAGCGTCTGAAAACAATCTGTAGGAATCTTCGTTGAAACTATCCGGTTTTGTTTCCTCCAAGAAATCCATCTCGCGCTCTAGAACGGACCGGTCGGTCGGCAAGCCATAGTCAGTTTACAGTTGATTAAGGTTTCGATAACTTCAGTCGTCGGTGGCGGCGTAACAGTTGTCCACAAGCGGGCACCACTGCATGTGTCGAAGGCAGCAGCGGAAGAACTCCTCTTCCACGGCGAACCTCTCGAGCGCGGGAGACTATAACCACACTTTAATCACAGGTCTAGACGAGGAAGATTTCCGTGCTAGGTCCGTGCGGTCCTTCAAGTCGTCACGGTTGTCGATTGTATTTTCTCCGAACCCGGTGGAGCACCCGGGCGCACAGTTGTCTTTCCCGGAGTGTGTCTCTCCCGGCTGGTGGCCCGGCTACATCCGGTATCGCTCGTCCGTAGCCGCACTGCATCGAAATCCAATATAAGACAATTCCCAGATGACAGCTTCCCAATCACGCGCTCATGTTGCTTTCTTCCCGCCCGTCCGCTCGTTGCTCTCCGCCGGGCTTCGATAAAGGGAACGGTCTGCGCCACAAATCGTACAAGTTGCACATGATTTCGTCGCTCTGAAAAACCCTCGGTGTCTTCTATGGTCCGAGGGTTTGCGTTGCCGTTACCGTATTGGGCATTATTAGATCCAACCCGAGGGGAATCTGCCATGTGTGTGTGTGTGTGTGTGGATGTGTTTGTACCAAATGGACCTGAAACATAACCTCTACCTCACCGTCACCCTTAAAACACGCAATTGCTGCCAAGCGTCGGGGAGGAGGGCTGCGCTCGAATATCGGCAATATTCGAGGTCGAAAATGACTGCAATCGAGTGCGGCTAAACACCTCCTCCCGGGAGTTGCTATCGTCCGACCTCCGAATGTGACCTGTTTGTGGGGTCATTAGATAAGACCGACCGGCCACCGGCTGGACGTTCTCATCTACGTTTCCCCAGAAGATTTTGCCCGCCCGCCGATAGCAACCCCGGGTTTTTGTTTGTTTCGTCCAGTTCGGTTTGGTGTGCCCCATCCGATTGCGTAATGTGATTTCTTTATTTTCTTCCTCCCCGAGCAAACGCGAAACCAATGCAACGATTCGGAACGATATTGACAGCTTGCGGATGGTTTTGTCTGTGGCAGCGGAAGGATAAGGGCCCGATCGGGGCGACCGGTGCCCGCTTTCCGTAATGGATTTCTTTATTGAATTTAATGCATACTAAATGAGGTGCTGCGTTTTGTGTACCGGCCGGCTTTCGCGACGGGGATGGACAAAGCGACAGATTGAGATTCCCTCGAAGAAGAACTCATTGTGTGTGCGCGTTTTTTCCCCTGTTTTTTTGGCCATGCGGTAAATCTATAAGTAGGTGTTGTTCCGAAGTGACTGCGGCTTGATTGGTTGGGATCGTTTATACTTCTACTGCTTCGCCTGAATAGGAAGGTAATGGATAAATGGTGTCGTTTTCGGCGCGGTAAATTCGTTCTCCGGATCAAGTCA
>JXWZ01012161.1:0-22355 GCA_000956215.1 Anopheles farauti No. 4
ACCGATGGAGCGATGGCGTCGGCTTGAACCGGAATTAGTAGCTTCATTTGGAAGATGAGAAAGACAAATGAGAAAGGAAGAGGATCAAACAAAATCTACCGCTGCTAGCCCGAAAGCAAGCCAGATTCCGGGCTGACCATACCCCGGCAGTTGCTTAGGGTCGGGTAGGTATCGTTTGATCCTTGCGCTAGCTGGATCAGCCTCTCAGGATCTTCGCTTCCTTGGTCAGCCGGAGCGACCTTCTCACCAACAACCGCAGTGCTGCACGGCGGAAGCTTTTCCGGGAGCTGCACACACCGTGCCGTATGGGTTGGGCAAACAACCAGAGACCGATCAAATAAAACATGTTTGAAGACATGTAGAACAGTTCGTGCCGACCCCAGTCCCAACTGCAAGATCGTGCATGAACGGATGCATTTTGGGGGCATGGGGCAAAATGGTTGCTATTTGTGTTGCGGTTCAACCAAGCAACGACTTTGAATGCGCTTAATTGCCGCAGAACGCCAGAGATCTTAGTAAAGCTCAGGTGAAGCTGCTAATGTTCATCTCCATTTTAACTCAACTCTATCTCGATGCGCTCATGAGGTGCATAAGCAACATAAGCGAAACAATCGACCGCCTCTTCCCAGCCACCCATCTGCGCACGATTCGCACAAACGTTACTCCACGAGGAACGACAAGATAAAGCAAAAACCTTGGAACCAGGCAAAGATTAGATCCAGATCATCGGCCTGTGCTTCGAAGGCGATGGAAATCGTCGTGTCTTCTTCATGTTCCTAGTGTCTCGGAATAGCCGCGCAGAATCAGTATCTCGTCGCTCGAAACAATGGTACAAAAAGTGGCGATTCCTGGCGCATCGTCGGTCCGGCCTTTCGAGCGCATCGTTTTCTCATTATGCGCCGTTGTGTGTGCTCGATGTCGCCACTCATTCAAATAGCACTACCCGTGAAGGGTTTTGTTTGTGTCCAACTCCATTAACCCTTGCGACTCTCCCTTCCCAAGAGACACAATCAACAACAACCCGGACGGACCGGCAAGCAACATCGCGCCACCGGACGACTATATTATTTGGAGGATAAATAGAGAAATATAGAGCCTCCAGTCAGCCCCGTTGACCCATATGGGTGGTTCAAGGACCGGGACTCTGCTCGTCTGGGCTAGTGCGCGTTGTTTCAAGCCAAACCAATCGTGCTTGGCTTAATCAAACAGCAAAACGATGGACTCCACCCCGTCTATACCTCATCGGCAGTATTTTTCCTGGCAAACTGCATTCAAAGGCTTTATTTCGCTGCCACCGACGAAGAATGCAGAATATTTGAATGCGCCAACGCACGCTGCTGCACCGTCAAAGTACGAAGTGACCCCTTGCCGGTCAGGGCCAGCGCGAAGGATGTCACCACGATTCCGATATTTTCGATCGGGGTATAATTAGTGGGCTGTTTATTCATTCATCCGTTTGCTGGCCCTTCCCGCTGGTTAATTTAAATTTCGTCCAAACAGGGAGGACCATCGCTTCAGCTTCCAAGCTCACTGTTCGAGCGACCCTTAAGGCCACGGTAATGCGCGAATGCAACGAGTCCGATCGCGCGCGCGCCCGAACGTCGTGTCCATTGCCATTTGCTTAAATGCAACGCGATCTCTAGCCCACCGCGCCCACCGCACCCACCGCGCCTCACCAGTATGTCCATTTTCGAACGTTTTATTTTTCTTCCCACCGACTCCCTTGTTCCTGCTCATAGAGAGCGATATGGCTTTCCGTTCGCAGCACCAAGATACCGAAATGCAAACTAATCCCAGACAGGGCGGTCGTGAGTACCCAACGCTGGTGGAAGTCTCAGGGCTGGGTAATGATCGAACTGAAATTTTCCCTCATTGGAATAGTTTAATCGAACTGGGAATGATGGTGTTTGGTCTTGCTCTGGGAAGACGGCACAGACGCAGACGCAGCAAGAACGCAGGAACGGATCGTACGCTCGTGAGGCAATCGAGTTCGAGAGTTGATCGCCCTAGACCCTGGAATGATCTTTCAAATAGCAAAACTCTGTGGTCTATCGCGCGAACGTCGATGGTCGTGAAGCATTACGCTCCCATGCCAGCGGAAGCGGGAGCAGGACGAGCAACCGTGACGAGGGTGACGGACACGATAGGGCGACTGACAAGGCAACCAAGGTCAGATCCAGACATACGGTGTGGAAAGGAATCAGTTCGAAACACAGAGTATCCAAGTCGCTTAAGTCCGGTCTCGCGGCGTCCAGTTTAGGCGCAAAATGAGAAATTGTGCTCACTGCCCACAGTGACATTTCTGCACCACCCGCCCAGCCTAGCGGGCTAGCCGCTCAGCGAATGGTGCGAGTTTTGAAGTGGGTGGAAACATGCAGGAAAATATTTGCATTTGAACTTTTCAACAATTGCCGTCGCCAAAAGTGGACGATCGGCGCGCGGGGTTACAAGGTCCCGACTAGTACATTGGCGAGGTTTGTCCGACGCGATGCACATAACCATTTTAATTACCAGCATTTCTTGCAGAGGCTTGTCCGGAAGAGGAACAGCTTGAGATGTGCTGTTCTAGGACGTACATGACACTAGGCACCTATTTGCTTCAACATTTTCTTGATGCGTTGTTCTTTTTTATTCATTTGATTTATGATATTTATAGAAACAGCATCTTAGTCGATGGTTTTGTAACACTTTATGAACCTGATCAAGGTTTTTAATATTATTCAATATCCTTAGATGATCTTAAAGACTCATCGCAACGCAACGCAACGCGCATGCTTTCTTTAATGGTTTCCAAACATTTCACGCCTTGGAAAATTTTCTTTATAACTCGCGCTTCTGTTCGCCTGTCTGCAGATCTGCTTCACTTCCCGAGAACAAACTGTTCCGCACCAATCGGTCCGTGGAACATAAAAAAGCGATCCCAAATGAGCACGATTTGCGGACAAGTGATCGAAAGGAAGCAGAAAGAGGTTGACATTTTTTTAATGCTTTTTAGTATCACTTTGTTTCGAGCTTTGCATTTTTGTGCCCTTTTTCGTGTTAATGCGATGCAATACACCAACGTAAAGTAACGACTGCCGGCGGTCTGCAGTGACGTCAGTCCAAAGAGCAGTACGAAAAAAAAAAGTTTCTGGGACTTTGCTATTCCATCGTTAGATCAATCTCCATCTACTTTACACATCGTTGGAAGAGACAAAAGGTGCTACTCGTAAACGTGGAATATAAATTCAATATCTCCCAAAAATCTGCAATATAAAAGATGGGTTTTTAATGCGAAAGAGCATCCGATATTTCGATGCTCAATCACAATTAGCATATCACGATGCGCTTCCATGCCGTGAACGCTGCACGCAAGCGATCAAACAACGAACGTTTTGTGCGGCAGGTGTGCCTTCTTCCCCCGTAGGAGTAGGTTGGGGTAGGCAAGCGAAATTCGGCAGCTAACGATAATGCGATGAGCGGATAAAAAGAGCCATAACATTGTCAGTAATTGATGAAGGCTGTGAGCGCCAAGGGATTGCCGCCAGAACGCCCGCCAGCAACCGAAGTGAGCCATCGATCCGTCAAATGCGAAACGGATCTGGTGCAGGATCTACCCTCGGGGCCGGTAGCTAATCGGAACTCTCGATAGTTATTACCACGGCACGTTGGCGGTGGCGATAAGTAAACGGACCAAAACGACCGGTCCTTTGCTACGAGACCGTTTCGGGTTTTCGGTAAGTTTCATGGGCATGCCCTCGCTTACCCCCGTGCATCGAAGGGAGCCCGGCAGTACGGGACCTTAATAAAATAAAAAAACAGACTTAATATGTGCTTTCGTGGTCGCCCGTGGAACATTCGTTGTCCTTCGGTGCACTCGGGCACAGAGTGTTCCTATATCCAATGGGTCGATTGATTGATCGCTTCAAACCCGCAAGCGAACGGTGCGTATACGGTTCCGACGCTCGATGTTTATGTGTCGATAATGGGCATCTTCCAACCGAGCAGCAAGCTCCAAAATGCCCGGAAGAGAGACAGAAAGAAAGAGAAAGAAAGAGAGAGTGTGAGAACTAGAGTGAGAAGGACAAAGAACGCAAGATCGGCGTATGGGTAAGGATTTTCGGCATGTCCTGCACATCAGCTCGGTCGCACGAAACGCACCCAAAGCGTAACTCGACGAACGCACAAAAAGGCGACCAAAAACGGAAGCAATAAGCGGTAGCCGGTCACCATTATAAAACACCAGATAAGAGAATCAACTGCAAAGCGTGCACACAAACATGCATGCAAACGAGTGGAGTGGAGGTGGGAGCAACGTTGTGAATCCGGGGGTTGGAGGAACCGTGCGATGGGAGATGACGCAGCGACTCGCGTCGGCCACCCCTCCGATACAATTCGAGCTGCCGACGTCGATTGTCGTCGTTTTCCATTTTCGGTCCCCCAAAAACTATAGCTCCAGACACGGTGCAGCCGCAGGGTGTCCTTCACGAGCGTTGGTGGTAGAATACAAAAAAAAATTAAAAATGTGTAAAAATCATTTCGGTAGCTTTCCGTCCTCATCTGTCTCGTGAATCTGTATATCAACCGCAAATATATACCGTGACGCTAAAGTGAATTATTTGTGTAACAGAGGTGATTAGCATTAAAAACCGCTAGTGCATGTTTGGGACTTTTAATCGGGATTTAGTTACACGCTAAAAAATTGTTCAAAACTCCATAAACTTGCCATACAGTTGGTACATTCGCTTGTTAATCTCTTAAAACAAGGATCCGAAGGAGCTGTGCAAGTGTGCATGTACATACTGACTGATTTGTGATGAGGCTTGCAGTGTAAGTTGCAGTGTGTGTGTTAGTGGGTGAACTTATGAGGCTACATACACACACGTGCTTCTGCCCCCCACAGTAACGAGTGTTTCAACGGGTGCGGTGGGTTTTAGGGAATGTTTTAACACCTCGGCCCGTCAGATAAGCGGTCGACGAAATCGATCAACGCATCTGTAGCGCGCCCGTCCACTTCGCCAAAGCAGAAGCCGCCTCGAGCCTTTTTTTGACTCGTTCCGCGCCCGTAACGATCGATACGAGCGAATGCGCGCGTGCACACGTTGCGAGAACGCGCCAACATTTTATGCAACTAATTTGCATTCGCCGGTCTGTTTTGCTGTCCGCTGTAGCAAACCCATTATGCTGCCCAATCAATGCGAATAATCGCATCGTGTGCAGTGATCGCATCCTTTCGAAAGCATCCCAATTGCCGCACTTCTTTCGCCAGAACCGCTGTTAGCGTGGTGATATAATAAACCTTCCGATTATTGTGCTGCAAAACTTCTAGCGTTGGAATCGCGATGATACCGGCTTATCACACAACCTGGAGCAAAAGTGTATTTGACAGTTTGCTAAAAAGAGGTCACCGATAATGCCTGCCTCCGAGGGCCACTCGTTCACGAAGCAGTGGACCAATAATCAACGGGTAATTTGGTGTTCTTAAAAACGAATCAAGCCACCAACTCAGCACCACCGGCTTTGGGTGCGACCTAATCTGGCTGGCCTAACGTAGTAGACCAGCAATTTGGTCGCTCAGTCAGGTCGTCCGGCTATCGACAAGCTCATAATGAGATCACGAAAAGTTGAGGCCACATTCCTCGAAACTGTTTGGGCCTAAGGGCCACTGCGTCAGTCGATCGGAGGCGACGCAACGAATGAGAGATACTCGCGCAGAAACGCCGAAAGCTGGTTTGGCGTTGTTTGGGTATCATTCATTAACATACCTAAACTAACACCGTTCAACAATAATTCTGCAACCTCAAGCAGACGGATTCTTCGCTGCTTCCCTCTTCTCTTCCAAACATAATACAAAACATACATACAGCCTCGAACTTCCTCGTAGCGCAAAATATAATCATCAAAAACTCCTAATTACGATTGCGTGCCTAACGCCCGAAAGCAGCGCGGCGCTAAATCCACGGTTGCCTTCTTCCACACTGCACCTTTGTCTGCAGAACAACCATAGGTTGCTAAGGTGATGATGTGCGATCAATTGATCGTGTGGAATTCACTACACAACGACCGTACGGAACTGGGCCAGAACTCCCACGAACCGGAGAAACAATGCCGCTCAAGGTGGCATTGTAATTAACGAAATCAACGCAGCGCAGCGAACGCCAGGAAACTGCGCTGGACACGAAATGTCATCAAGTCGGCGGATGCTACACGATTTAAAAAAAAAGAAAAAAGATTCTCGCCCTCGAGTGGACGTCGCGAATAACGCACCGGCGATTGCACGTGTAATTTAGCCTCCAAAATCCACTCCGCCTGCTGCAGGGATCCCACTAGCCGTGGCTATCATTATCATTCCGGGCTCATTAGGAAGCGTACGAGGCTCGGTGATTTGACGCTTGACGTTCGTTTGCCAAATTATGGTTTTGTGCGAAACTCAATCAAGATTATCATGGGGCTTCTCGCGTGTGATGGGGATCATTCTCGTGCGAAGGAGATCCCCATCACCACCCATTTCCGGTCGCGAGAAGACAGCACTCCAAAAAAAAAAAACAACGAAGAAACAAATAAACATGCTATCACGCTACCACGCTGGCAGCAAAGTTTGCCCAAATATATTTTTTATGAACCACATTTTTTTAAATTTCGTTTGTTATTACGACAAACAAAGGGCAGAAGAGAAGCTAGAGTACGAAATACCATAACATACATTGTTGGAAATTCAAATCGCATGGAAATTGCAACTACATTTCATACGATCCCCTTTGAAAGCCAATTGCTGCTCCGAAATTAAATTTTGAGATGAAAAAAACCACCTCGAGTGAAGAGGTTTTGATCGATTCGTTTGGTTGCCACTGATCGCCACCGGTTGCACGTATCTGGTCGCGCTGTCGTTCGTCTTCGGCACATTGCGTGTTGAACAGAATTTCCCTCAGGAGATTAAAATCACCGACCACCGCCTTTGCGACGACTATATGCACACACTGGTTACCATTATCTTCTAGCCTGTGCGGTCGTTATGCCCGGCGGCTAAGAATTGATTTTTATTTCCATCCAAACCGTTGAAGGATTGGTCCAAGCGCGACATGTGTTGCCAAACCGATATTACCCTTCAGCAACAGGGACGGTTTTTTGGTGGTTTGTAGAAAAGCGTCCAAAAGCCGCGCATTTCAATCGATGGAAGTATTTGGCGGCAGGCAGTGGGAAAATGGCGACAGTTCCCCCTCAAACGCCCCATCTCGTGGTTCGCGTGTGTGCTCCCATTTTCATTCGCTCGGTCTACAAATCCACGAGCGCAACATCTGCTTTTTACACTGCCCCTTTTTCCCTCGTCTGAAGCACACATACAAACACACACACACACATACGCACGTCCACGCACGGTTCACGGCGATGCGATGATTAATATCCCGTCGTAACGCCTCGGATGACTGGACGGGATAACGAAAGCGTGTGAATAGCACCATAAAACTGTCCGATTGCGGTCGTGAGTTCCTGCTGGAATGTTACAGCTCCGGAGGGTCAGAATCGGGGTTGGCGTTTTTCGAGACGAATCAACCCGCGGAGATGGCAAATTGGTAGCAATGCGTGCTTTTTGGAACGTATTTTCTAGGATCAGTTTGTGTTTCTCGCGAACAGTGGTCGGGAATGTGTGCGTAAATTGTGCGTAAGACGCACGCGATTGAAAAAAATATTGGAGAAAATTGTACCATGATCACAAGGAAGCCAACCCTGAGTAGCGAGACTAGAAATGCATGGACAAACACAGAGTTTCTTCCGCTACGAACAGGAGAAGAAACATAATGGCAGCATTATGGTTGAGATTTATCTTTTATTGCTGCCGCAAACTGCCAACCCTTCGGGCGCGTTTGAGCGTCGCGTAATAGAACCGCTTTAAACACCGCACCGAGAAGTCGATCGATGAGATTCATCACACGAACGGTCGTGGATATCGCTACCGAGGTCGCTTGTCCACTTCCCGGCCAACCTACCCAATAAAACGTATCCCCAAACAAATTTCACACTTGTGTTCTAAAATCGATCCTTCCCCTACCGGGGTTGAAAATGGATGGAAATTGTGTAGGTTCATCGATCCTATCCCCGGATCGGTGTGCTACATCTCATCAGACATCAGGCAAACGGAGGCAGCAACGGGCCGGGCCAGCCCACCGGGCCGATCAATTTGAGGTTGAATCTGCACCCCGTCCTAGGAGACCGACGCGACGCGAGTCATTACAAAGTGAGAAGAACACTAACACGCTCCCTCCCTACGGAATGAGAACGGTCGGAGCAACGCGCAGCACCAAAGCTACAATTCATTGTCGTCCGTCCATCCATCCATCCATCTATCCATCTATCGTTACGTCTTTTCAGCGCGACCAGCGCTTTAATTCTCCGGACCTCGTGTGGCTCGTCTCGGGCGAAGGTGTTTTCCCGACCATGACACGGCCAGTGTCTGGGCGCTGTGTAGTTCTCTGCCGTATGCACACAGTAACATCGACGCGTCTCGCGCTCAGTCAGCTTCTCGACAGCTTCGAACTAATCTCGGATGCAAACCACCCCCCTCCCCTCCTCTCCCCCCAACCACACACTCAGCTCAACCGATGCCGGTTTCCATTGGTCCCTTCCTTTCTAGATCATTATTCGATGGGAAGGAAAATCACGACTCACTCGCATATCGGCTGCAACGTGAAGATGCGGCGCGAAACAAGCGGGTCTACTGACGCGAACCCGAACCCGAACCCAGGGAGAGTTTGCTGGCCGGCGCGCGATGACTGACTGATACCATTTCTGAATCATTTTCTACCCAATTCCTCCCTCGTGCTTCGTACGTGTGGCGTTTGTCGTTTTGCTATCACGATCCAGAGTGGCTGGATAAGTAAAAAAAGCAGCAAAACAGCAAAACAGCAAAAAAGGCAGAGGATGAATGATAGACGAATGGAATGTTTACGCTGTTCATGCTAAATCGAGCACTGATCGAACAGATTTTGTACAGTAAATAGACAATTTTGGACAGATCAACACTAGATGCTAGTGATTTGAATAATTTGGAAAGTGTTTACGGGTCCAAAAATTGTCGCAGTTCGTTCGTAATGTCCAACAACCCGAACGTTGATCGGTCCGATCCGCGTTGGATACCGGGCGGTTTGTGCGGATACAAAAACATAATGAAGAACGAAAAGCGTCGAGCATAATACAATGTGGTGGGCACAGGCATAAAAAAAATAGTTGCAGAAAGAAAGACAACCCTGCTCCTCTCCCCTCTCGGAAACCATATCCGGGGAAGAGGAGAGCAAAAAAGAATTCACAAACAGATTATGCGCAAAAGTGGTGAATGAAGGCGAAGACGAAGGAGTCGAAGGGACCTCTGACTGCAGCTCGCGATGCACACACAATGTCGATCAAATGCAATATCCGCGCTGTAATGCTAACTCTCGATCGCATTGTGTGCTCTGCCCTACCGGGGACCTGTCCAACGACCACGAACCGCGCATGGCCTTCGCGAACGCTCGACGAAAAGCGCAGAGCAGAAGAACAACCAATCGACAAGCGCAAACCACCCTGCGATCCCGACGTGCTTCCACCGCATCAAAGGTTCCACCACCGGGCTCCATCGTTCCAGTAATGGCGACGGCGACCACAACGACGACAACGACGACTGAGAACTCTCTTCCTTTGGCTGTAGCCCACCATCTCCTCGGTGCGCGGACGGGGACTCAATATTTCGTGGCAAGAAGATGAAAAAGTAATTCTGTATGTTATTGAATTCGACATATTAATGTGATAACAAAAATTTATACCATTCGGAACATAACGAGAAATGTCGGCTGAATGTGTAGAGGGGCTGGAGTGCCGACTGGATTTGAGGTCGGCTCGGCGTACCGAGCCGATGACTTGTTGGGAAGGATCGAGCGAACGTAGGAACGGAGGAAAAGAATGAGTGCAGCAGCCGCAGCAACAACGACAGCACACAAGAAAAAAAACGCACTACACTACTCACACATTTGTAGGGATCTTTCGCCATGCCAATGGGTAGGTAAAAGGATAGCGACGGAAAACACTGTGTATAATAATAAGGAAATTAATAAGAGCAACAGCATCAACCAACCCGCGTACGAGCGGAACAAGCACAACCCACCCTGCAGCCGCACACGGAACCACGTCTGGAGCAGGAAAGGAATATCCGTACATACCTTGCGTCTTCGTCCTGTGCATCTCCAGAGCTGAATGCAATGTGCAATGAATTGCTGTTAGATTTTTGGGATCGCGCGTTTTTCGTTTTTGTCCTCTCGCGTTGTATCCTTTTGTCGCGCTTGCAGCATCAGCAGCTCCATAAATGGGTGCACCGAAATCGAAACGCGCTCGGGACACTCGGGAGTCGCTATAAAGCTTAACACATGCACAAAAAGACATGGAATGCGGCGCTCTAGTTCGGATGTTTCGAAGAAACACTTTGCGGTCACACAAAATTAGGTTACTCTAGTCAATGATTTCGAGTGGTTTTGACGAAATTTACATCATTAGCTTTTACAACGGGGAACTTGGATGGTATCTGTTGTTTTGGAACACTCATGAAATAAAATAAAATCAAATCAGTAGCGCAACGGCAAAACGCAGCAAGCATTGTTTGCAGGTCGGGCAAACGTCAGAAAAAACGTCAAAAAAAAACGTTGCTGCCTGCAAATGGTCAAACAGTAAGAATCACAAATTTACACTTAGGACCGTCGCCTTTAGCCACTCCAAATATTCCATACCAATGTAACACTTCCGCACCCTTCCGTCCATTTCCATTTTCGACCAGCAAAAAAACAGACCGATTCGCCAGGCGCGACCATTCTTTCAATCTTCAGTGTCCCGTGCAATTGACCCGCTTCAATCTGGAAATAAAAATTGACGTCGAAAGAGTGTTGTGCGCGAACGCACCGCGTGGTGAAACCGGAAAGAATGTTTAACGTGAAGTTAAAGAATGGGACCATGAATGGATGGATGGCAGTAGAGTAAGGGGCTCCTGGATCTACCTGGTATCCCCGAACAAACTGGAACTCGCGGCGCAGCGTGGACAACGACAGCGAAACAAACGGGCAAAGATTATACGAAATGGAATGTGTACCATGTAAAACAGCACCACCAGTTTCAGTGCACGATGGATGAGATATACGCAATGCTCGGTTGAGCCTTGGCTAAGCCATGGCTGCGTGGTTACGTAGTATCGGGTTTGGGGAAGGATTATACAAGACACGCGGATGGAAGAAGGCGCGGGCGCCAGAAGTCAAATTTAATTTTCAATCAACCATCACACACACACACACACACACACACACACACACACATATACACACTCCATTCGCACCATACCCTGGCGGGCAGAAACAATCAATTTACATCCCCAACTCCTTGCGGCAGGGACCACACCACACTGTCGGCCAGCCTTTCGCTTGTGGAAAATCACCCATCGCCAACCATCTATCAGCAATCCATCTTGCGACGCGATGTTGGAAAGCAAAAAGAGTGAAACCATTTGGTTGGCACTATCAGCGAACAATCGCGGGCCAGCACGCGCGCCGCACGCAGCCATCAATTCGAAGGTGTCGAAAACGGGGCAGCCCAAATATGAATCGTGCTTAATCTCCATATAAATAAACATCAAGCACCGTGTGTAGCACGGTTGGTGCGTGGTCTGGTCGCAAAAAGAAGGAGAGCGCATAAAGGCGATACGATACACGTTCCGTCGGCTTAACGGTGGCAAGTGATCTGATTTTAATGATCCTCAGATCCGGATCACCACCACCACCACCTTCCTTACTGACCTGCGCCGGTGCTTCTGCTTCTGGAGTTCGTTACGTAAACTTCGTCCATGCGATTGCGATTCGTAGGACGGAGGACAGGCTCTCCATTTCTGCGAATGGTTAACGCGCGGGTGAAACGAGTTCAGCGCGGGGACACGAACACTCGAAAAAAGGGGCTTTAATCGGTATTAATTTATTCATAAATCTAATTAATGAACACTTTCATTTTTCAAGCGCCGATGTTCGAGTCGGTGCCGGGCAGACACCTCCATGAATGCGAGAAACTCCTCGTCGAGCTCTCCCGGGGCAAACCTGGACGTTCGTCGTTCAAGTCGATGATCGGATCCTTTGGTCGCTACAAAGAGAAGGGAAATGGATCACAGTTGCACATGCGCACTCCATTCGTCACGAACAAAATAAAATTCGTCCCATTTGTCCGCACCCCTTACTCGTTCTTCGTCGTTATTTATTTGCACCTTAATGCTCCATTTTTTGGAGATTTAAATCTTTTTCGAACGTTCACACACACACCACACACACCTGCGAATCAATGCGGAGCATTGCATGATTTGTGGCGCTGTTATGTAATGTGTGAACTTAATCCTCCCTCTTTAGCTCCTTTAACCTAACCCCAGCGCGCTTACCATCACGTTCGTCCTCGCTTTCATCCTCCGTATCGCCAAACGGATCGTCCTCGTCGTAGTAATCTTCATTGGAATCGCTCCCGCCACCGGGCACTACTGTTGCGTCAACATTGCGCGTTACGGGTCGGATGTAAATTTGACGCTTCAGACGATCGTTTTCTACTTTCAGCTGCTGTGCACATTGTTTCCAGTAATTCGTTTGGTGCTTGCCGTGCCATTTCACTATCCGTTGGTAGGCTCGAATCCACACGTTCTGTGCATGTTTCAAACGCAGTTCAGTGCGCTGATCTGCTCCTGTCAGATGTAGTGCCCGGTACGGTCGCGTTTGATGTTTTCGCTCCTCACGGTACTCCTGCGTATTGTGATGGGGTGCATCTTTGATGCCACAGTATCGCTTAATCGTGCGAGCATTCTTCTTCCGCTTGCACTTTCGCTTGTTACGTGAACGCGTCGATTTTTCACGTGACTTGCCTGAAGCCATGGTTTTTGGCCACTCCATTTCGGTGGTCTTTTTCATTGTTTTTCAAGCGGAGAGCAAATAGTAAGCTACTCCACAGAGGGCTAAACGGTCAATGCATTCTTTTTTATGATTTGGTAATTAAATTTACAAAAGACAACGATCACAACACACTCATTTAGATGTGTACTTCTTCTAAATTCGTTTTCAGTACAACGCAGCACAATTGTCCTACGAATTGTTGAACTAACGGTATGCAACTATTCGTAAAAACTATGTTGTTCGACGAGATAAACATAAACATTGAAAACAGTAGAACAAGCAAATCCGACGCACTCTGGATAATCGGAATGCAGCCCGTAATTGCTGTAGTATGACATCGTTTAGTAATTTTAAAATCCTATATTTTTTAATGAAATACTGTTAAACTTTTAATTTTCACTCCCTGGGTTTCAAAGCACAAGAATTCAATTTTTTACACGTCTACTGGCAAAACGAATAAATTAAAACATTGCCAAACGACGTCTGGATCGTCGGGGTTGTACTGTTGTTTACATGTTTGACAACTGCCAGCTGAACTCTGTCGTTGGCTACAAATGTCAACAGAAAGCAGGGAAAAAAGCAAAAACACTACGATCTATTGTTTTTCATTGTGGCATACGAAAGCAAATCGCAGTTTGGATGAAAAGTGAATAAATTGCGAAACGAATTGTGCCGAAATAAGTGTGTATACACGAACATTGTAACCGAAACGAACCGCGTGGCCTGTTAAGAATCGTGCGTGAGTTTTGAAGTTTGTTTTTGCTGTAAAAAGTCCTGATGCAGCCCCAAATTGGTACACGTAATTCTCCAATTGTGGAGGTAATGCGTAGTGACTAATAGGTGTCTGGGCTCGACAAAGATAACAACAATCTGCTTGTGACCGTTGGTGTCATCATCTGATTTAGCAGACAACGAACCACCTCGCATAGTGTTGCTCATCACCACAACGACATGGACAACGAGAGCGGAATGGAGGTAAAGTAAACGTAAAAATTGTGAAACGATCGGAGACGGGGACGAGAACGGGTGCCATTCCGATGGATGTCCTTGAAAAGCGACGGGAAATTTCACTTTCTGTTGCAAAAAAAAAACTATATCGGTTTTCTTTTCTTGTTCATTGTACGTTTGTACGCTGCTTTGGTTCGTTGAGACAGGAAAAATTCATCCAGAACGGTGTGCTACTCAAGAAGGCGAATGCTTCCTACATCTCTGCGCTCAACGCGGAAGGCATTTTAACGTTTGGCAAGTGTATCAAAACCAGCCTGCACGTCTTCGAGTGGAAACCGGAAACGTGTGAAATCACCGATTCCGAGAGTCTCGAAAGTGGCTGGTCACTGGTTGATCCAATCTCGCGGCAACCGTCACCACAGCAACCCGTCCAAACCGCAGCTATACCCGCGACCAGCTCCATCGTCGAACGTGCCTCGAGCGAGGAACCTCCGGCGGGTGTCACACCGAAAGCCAAACTGACCATCCGCGTGTTTCTGCGCGATCTGCGTAGCCTTGAAACGCACAAGGACGAATTGCGATTCTACAACCACGATCACACGGTGCACAGTGTCTATCTCTTCCGACAAACGTCGACCAGTGTGTTGCTGCAGCTGCTGGAACGATTTCGCTGCGTGCGCAAAAGTACACACCGTAAAAATTTCTACCGATGCATCGATGATCCCGACCAGGACAAGCTTCAGAAATCGTTCTCCGAGCTCAACATTGCCGACATACGCGCCCGACCACGACCACGGCCGTACATGGATATGCTGTCGAAGCTGGCAAATGTGCAGCAAATTTTACCCATTCATCGGCCAGCTTCACAGAGCACGATTCCCAGTGAGCTGCGGTTGAGCAACTTGAACGCAAGCATCGATGGAGATTCATCGAATGAACAACCGGATGATGGACAAACGACTACGTCGGTGGCTGCGAATGGTGCATCTGAAACGGTTACGAACGTGAAAAAGCTCGCTCCCCGATCACCTGTGCACCGTGGCCTACCATTGGATGCTGGGACATGGGAAGATGTAAAGTGTCCCAATGGATCCATCTCCGATCCGGAACGTGTAAAAGAAATCATTTTTCGCGGGGTTGGTGTTACACCTTTCGAACAACAGTGTAAGAACGATGCAACTAATCCTGTTTTTTTTTAAATCAAATGTTCCAGGGCATTAAACCGGATATACGGGCAGAAGTGTGGAAGTATCTGCTCGGGCTCGATGTCTGGGAGCACACGACCCAGCAGCGGGAGGAACGAAGAGCCCACAAAACGCAGGAATACTTTCAGATGAAGTTCCAGTGGCTTTCAATAACGCCCACACAGGAACACAATTTTACCGGTTACCGGGAGCGTAAATGTCAGATTGAAAAGGACGTCAAGCGCACCGATCGTACGTACGAGTTTTTCGCCGGAGACGACAACCCGAATCTGGCGAAGCTGCAGGACATTCTGATGACGTACGTAATGTACAACTTCGATCTTGGATACGTGCAGGGAATGAGCGATCTGCTCGCTCCGATTCTCAGCCTGGTGCAGAATGAGGCGGAAAGTTTTTGGTGCTTCGTGGGCTTCATGCACAAAGTGTTCGCCAACTTCGACATCGACCAGAAGGGCATGAAGCAGCAGCTCGAAAATCTACGGGTGCTGTTGGCGTTCGTGAACGAACGTTTGTTTAACTATATGCGCGAGAACCAGTCGGAAAACATGTACTTCTGCTTCCGCTGGCTACTGGTGTGGTTCAAGCGGGAGTTCTCCAACTCGGACATCATGCAACTGTGGGAGGTACTCTGGACAGGACTGCCCTGTCCGAACTTCCATCTGTTCGTATGCGTCGCCATCTTGGATCAGGAGATGGATGTTTTCATAGACGGTCAGTTTAGCTTCACCGAGATCTTGAAGCACGTGAACGAATTGTCGGGAAATTTGAATCTAGTAGCCGTGCTCGAACAGGCGGAAAGCATCTATCTGCAGGTGAAGCAGACGTTCGAAGAATCATCCAAAGAACAATACCATGAGCTACGTAAAATCATTGGCGAACAGCTGGCTAACAGTGATGGCGGAACGACGGGCAACACCGACGAGGACGAGGACGACGACGATAGCTGCATGTCGATCGTAAACGAGCGATCGCCCGAGGAGAAGGAAATATTGCAGCGGAAACTCGACGAAGCTTGCGATCTGTCGCTGAGCTACATGTTTTTCTAAAGGGGAAATAGCATTGGGTAAATATGGGGGAATTCACGAACAAAACTTTACAACGTTTTGTAATACCTTTGTAGCCATGAAGCATGTACAGTAAATTTGTTTATTAACGTTTTGTTACTTTCGTAGCTGTGCGATAGCGTTTCATTTCGATTTTGTCGCCCGTTTGTTGGCTTTGGCAATCTTGCTCTTGAGTGATTTGACATCTATTTTTTCGGGTGCACTTGCCTTCGTTGCCCTTCGATCCGTTTCTTCCGGTGCCACAAAGTCCTTTTCGCGCCGTTCCTTCTGTACGACCGCATCGCGTTTCTCCTTGTTCACCTGTTCCTGCCGTTTCTTGGACCGTTTCTGTTCGTCCGTGAGGAAGTATTCACCGGAGGCTAACTGCTTGTCGATCTTGCTCTCCTGCAGCTCCGGCGGGAACGGTGTGTATTCCTTCTTCTTCTTAATCACCTTCGGTTTGTTGCGCTTAGTAGTGTTCTTCGATTGGAAGCGAGGCAGAAACCGTTCCCAATTTTCGTCTCGCAAATGTTCGTCCTTCATCAACTCGCGTTTGATCATCAGGGCCTTGATGTTGTAGATCGGATGAATGTTTTTCATGGTTTCCTCCACTACCTTCCGTACGCACTGCAGACCTTTGTAGGGTCCGATCGCCGAAACGGTGGCACCCTGCACCAGCACGTAGCAGTTCGTAAGCAATTCGAGCGATTTCAGCGTGCAACCATTTGGTCCGATCAATCGACTGCGGCGTTTGACGAACTTCTCCTTGTTGCGCACAAGGTTCTTGATTTTGACGATATCGCAGCTAATCTCATCCTCCAGTACCTTTACCGACTGCTCGAAAGGAACCGATCTGGACAGCAGTTTGATGAGGTCGCGAGCTTTAAGAATGATGAAAGGGTCCCACGTTTTTCGCGTGGTCCGTACCGTCATGTTGCCCACGATCAGATCCAGGTCCGCCTTGATGTTGTGTTCTGCCAGTGCCTTCACGACCAACGGCCAACATTCTTTGATGTACTTTTCACGATATTTTGGAAACAAACAGGAGAACGAGCTTTCCTCCACCAAACCGTTCGGGTTGTCTTCTGGCTTGAACTCGGGTATTTTCATTAGCCAAGCATTTTCCACAGGTCCGTTAAAGTGTTCAATTGATCCAGCCTGATCGCCAGTATCCGATTCAGAGTCGCTCATGATAGTTTGGTCGAATTGATTCACAAAATTACGCTCAGAGTTCAAGAAACACGACGAAAAACGTGTTGATATTTCACTTTTGTTTTTTTTTTGGTTTCTGACAATTCGTTGAGTATTGAACTGTATGTTATCAACGTGTTTCGGAACAAAAGGATTCTGATGGCAGATGATTCTTTTCTGTCAATTGCAATCGTGATAATTGCAAGTTTGTTATTTTCATTTTTCGCGTAAGAAAACTCAAATTTTAATAAATCTTCGTCATCATGTTGATTAAAGTGAAGGTAAAGTTGATCTGAACTCATTCAGCTACAGGTGCATCTACTAAAATTTTACGTTTTCCACTTTCTTGGGCTGGTGGTACGAATACACACAACCTTGCATCACCCGGAACTCTTGGCGCGTTCGTAAAGACCCTGACCGGTAAAGAAATCGAAATCGATATTGAACCGACGGACAAAGTGGACCGCATCAAGGAGCGAGTGGAAGAGAAGGAAGGAATCCCGCCACAACAGCAGCGGTTGATCTTCTCCGGCAAACAGATGTGAGTGTGTCAGGCAATTTCTGCACCCGTGTCGGAAGCTTCCTTTCGTTTGCTCGTGAATCATTTCCGGGAACTACCATTTTCATTGCAGGAACGATGACAAAACCGCCCAGGATTACAAGGTGCAAGGAGGCTCCGTGCTGCATTTGGTTCTAGCGTTACGTGGAGGATGCCTGTGAATTATGGAGCTGGAAACTCGACGTCGTGTTGCGCGGTTCTATGCTGTGTCGCATCGTCTTATCGTTTTGGTATAACTTATTGATTTGAGTGCGTGTCCGCAAATAAAGCCACGACATGACATGAACAAATTCAGTATTTTCTTTGTAAATTTGCATAGCAAAGTAGGTTACAATGGTGTTTTATGGAATTTATATGGTTAAACAGAAAAATACATCGCATTGCTATAATTTCCTTAACACCTAGAGCTATTTGATCGAAAATACAGCCTTTTGGGCACACAAACGCTACTAGCGGTAAATTTTCGAACTATAGGTCATGCATTCAAGCAAATTTTCTTGCCAGTCATGCTTGCGAATTGGTTTTGTTTACAAACAATAAACATATTCGCCGGGATGGAGGTTAAAACACTACGTGAAGTGATTATTTCCACTGCTAGCTTGAATCCTAAAGGTAAAACTTCATAAAACCACCCACAAACATGATAAATTTCATAGACCATCTTTCGGTTTTCTTTCTAGAAATCACTCTTCTCAAACTTGAGGAATTGTTGAGTGTTGTACAGTGGCATTCGTTTCCCGCGGAAGAAGCAGACACCGACGTTTTGTGGAAGGTGGCTCTTCGGTACTTTGTTGTACTGACGGAGTTTGCGGAGAAGGGACTCATCGAAACGCACGAAAAGTTGGCAGAATGTGAGGAGGTGATAAACTTGCACGATTTAGCTCACTACCTAACCGCAATCGATCATGTGCGCCAATTCACGCTACATTTGTACTTGCCTAAAGAACTGCGAGGGTTATCCAAATATGAGGCACAGCTTATGGTGATGGTGGAAGAATCAGAACGTGTGCGCAGACTATCGTACTGTGTTGCATTATTTCGTAAATTGTTCGACAAGAAGATGGTAGCTCTGCACCCGCGGATGGAAGATTGTGTAATTGATTTTATCGCCGCTTGTTATAACCTTTCGAAAGCTAGCCTCATCGAGGAAGATAAACTGCCTACTTTTCCCAAAGAGCGCGTCTTCCGAAGTTTGCTGGTGATAAAGGGTTCCCCAGGGCTACAGCTAGAACTGGCCCAAGTGCTGCACAGCGATCTACTACAACTCACCGGTGAGCCTGGCGGATTTTCAGCTCTATGCAGAACGTTGCTTGCTGAGGTGGGTAACGGCAATGAAAATGCCCCCGCTTGGCATAAAAGTGAAGTGATTGCAAAGATAGTGTGCAGCAAGGGTCACACGAAGAAATTCTATCGCCAAGTGCTAGCGGATTGTTTCGAGTTCTATCGATGGGCTACCGAAACAGGCACAGACGAGGCATTGAGATATGCTGCCACTTGCATCGAGTGTCTTAAGCGATACTATCAGCTACCAGCAGCTTACCGTGAGCTACACGAACGCATCGAAAGTAATTTTTTCGGCCACTTTCGGACGCTTGCGGCACCGAAAGAACTTGTGACCGGATGCGTAGTGACAGAGCGATTAAAACTTATGAGTAATGTGTTGATCTGTAACATGGCATTCACTGGATCTACATTGTCCTCCCTACCATCGTCGATGCTGGTGCCGTATCTACATCTGTTGTTGAAGCTGTACTCCATGCTGCCAAGCACGCTCGAAGAACATCACCATTTACAAAACATGCTAGTGTTCTGTTTAAACAATCGATCAAAGCTGGAATTGAAACAAATTGTAAACTCTCTCTTGCTGAATCGTCGAGAGGGTGAAATAGGACAATACATCCTCCATCCGAGGATGATCATAAAACATGGCGATAACGATGCCAATTACAATTTACAAATAGGTTCACTTCCGAATGATGGTGACTCTGAAACGGACAACCTACTGCCAGTGTTGGTTACGGTGCTGAAAGCGTCCAATCTAAATTTGCTCATTTACGATACGTTCCTGACACTACTAAACGAGCTAATGACAGGCGGCTGGACGGAGGAATCGTTTCGTTCAAAGCTGCTTCTGGACGACGTTGAACACGAACGAGTGCTATGTGGTCGCTTCTATCAAAAATACGTCCTCATTCAATCGTTAATGGACCTAATCAGTCACAGACATTTTCACACACAACTATACGATAGTCCTGGTGAAATTTTAAAAATAATAACCACCTTTTTAACGACATTAATCGATGGAGTGAATGAGATGAGTGCAGTGGGGAGTGACGGTGCCGAAGTTCTGGAGATTGTACTGTCCATTTTCCAGGAGTTTTTACAACGCATCCGCCAGTGTGAAGAAGTGGATGGCATTTTGAAGCTTCTCGAGCGTTACAGAAAGACAGCCACCTGTAGCGATGCGTTGAAAACGCAAATAAATCTAATCTGCAATACGTCCACAGCTACGGGCGATGGGGAAAGCGAATCAGCTTGTCAAAACGCGCTAAGCCTTTGTTCGGATCATCAACCGTACTGTAAGGTGTACGGCACGACACTGCTGCTGAAGCTGCTGCAAGAACGTGATCCTGAAACGGTCGCCCAACGACATCGCATCCTGATCCTAGCACTTGCCAACTTACGGGATGAAGAGAGCTACGCATTCCTCAACTCCGTTCGTTTACTTGTGGCACTTTGCAGCGTGCTTGAGGCGGAGGTTGTCGACGCGCTGGTGAAGGAGTATCTTAACGAGAACAACGAAATAGACTATCGGCTCAAGATAGGCGAAGCGACGGTAAAAACGATCGAAACGCTAGGCGCCTTCGCGGTACGCTACCGGGACACTTTGCTGAATTGCTTTCTTACCGGCACACGCCATGCGGTTGATGAGTTTCGAACGTCAAGTCTGTCGAACGTTGGCAGCATGTGTCGCATGCTTTCCTACCAAGTGCATCACTTTTTCTACGAGGTAAGCCATGCATGTAATCAAATCAAATGGCGCGCGAACATATTCTCATCTTCCGTGTTTATATCGCCAATAGCTTTTCACTACCCTTGAATCGATCGTCACGACGGATAGTTATCTACCGGCAAGGAGAGCCGCCATCCTGGTTCTCTCGCAGCTACTGGAAGGAATCGATGGGTTGATGGACTTTCAAGAGTATCTGCTGTTAATCTATCGCTTTTTGAAGCACGTCATCGCAACGGACAGAGACGACTTGACCAAACTGCAGGCGGCTGTAGCACTCGATCACTTGAAGGCAAAGACGAAAGATTTCCTTCAAATCAACCCGGACGATCTGGAGCGTCGCATGTTTGGGAGGGTTATCTAGCCGTTTCGGTTGAAAGTATAAAAATTGTACATTAAAAAAAAGAAGTAGAAGCTCCGTTTCCGTGTATCCCTTTCTAATTCCCTTCGATGTTCGCATGTCATACGCGTCTGACCCTTTTCTTTTGTTATTCTTATTGATGCCAAAACCGGAATTAAATTAAAGCTATCCTTCAAGGCGAAACCAGTGGCGACCCTTGCTGTTTGCTTTTTTTTCTTTTACTCTACTCGAACGGCCCCGTTTGAAGCGAACGGAACGGATGAGCAGATCCTTTGCGTACCATGCTACAGACGATGCGGTCAAGCGGTCAAGGAAACCCGCTCGATGATAGCTTGTCTATAGGAGTATACAAAAAATCGAAATTCGTGAGAAAGTTCGGTTGGATGTGAAATTGAGTATTACTTGGCATCAACACCAGTTATTGTCACGAGAATCCGCTTTCTCTTCGGCCGAATGATGACCAAGCAAAAAGGAGTAAAACACACACGCCGATTAATTCCTTCCCGACATAAACACCCCTTCTTGTTAGGGCTGAAAGGTGTTCGCTAATGAAGTGGAAAATTACATCAATGTCCTACCGAACTGCGTAGTGTCGTTCTATTGTAGGATCCAGCAAAAAAAAATAGCAAAAATTATACATAAATTATCAAAAAAATAAGTTAAAGGAACCCATGCCATTCTCGCAGCCGCCCGTCAGTACTGTTGCAGAAGGTGCTAGGGGTTAAATCGCTGCAGATGATCCGTTTCCCGCGAGTGCCTTGCCCTAGGGTACACTTAGGCGTAATTTATAACGGGCAGCGTGCGTTATTTTTCACAATTAATATGACTCGGTTTCACACTCCCAAATATTCCGTCTCACACACGCAAGCACGGCGCAAGCCTAGTGGAGACAAATTAACCAATCTCTTCATTCGCCTTGCTTGTGGGTAGAGATCTCACATATCTTCCCGTGCAACGCGTGCCGGACGGCCCTCCCGTCTGGGCAGGTGGTGGGAAGCCCCAGACACGGTCATTCACTCATTTGTTCAAATACCGACTAAAGTGATCCAACATTAACTGAATTAGACGTTGTGGTGTATGCCAGTGTTTCGCGGTTTGCAACATCCTCGGATGCTGTCTTCTGTCCTATCGTGTTT
>JXWZ01012164.1:0-11353 GCA_000956215.1 Anopheles farauti No. 4
CTGTGTGTGTGTGTGTGCATTACTAATGAACGTTCCGGTCGACCAGACGAGGTTGAGTTCGGTGATGGGGTTAGCTATGTGATCAGCATCCGGGTACTAGTCCGTTTTCCCCAATCGCACTCGTCGCTCTGTCCACTTTCAATAGCCACAAATCAACGATACTTATCGGGAAAGACATGAAATCTCGCACGCACACATGTATTGGGCACCGATTTTCCGTTCCGAACATTTCACGCACCATGGCCAGCATGGTGGGCAGCACTGAATATTTTACCGAGGGCGCTCCTCAATCTACCCCACTCCCATGCATCCCAATAAATCCCATCAGAAAATCGACAAATGCTCAAGCGAATTCCGACCCCACATTATCATCATCTTCCATCGCGGAGAACATCATGATGGCCAAAGACGGTGTCCTTTAGAATGGTTCGCCCGTTCGGAAGAATATGAAATCACCTTGACCGTATCGGTTGCGGTTTGCTGCCAACGAAAACCGTCCAATCGAGCAGTCCGAGTCCACTTTAAATCAATCCGTAACCGATCCCACCAATCGACCGGAAGTCTTCGGATATTTGAAATGTAGATTTATTACCGCAAAAACCATCACGACACCATGCGAACGGACACATCCGGGCGGAAAACGGGCATCACAGCCCAGGCCCGAGCGCCGAGAAACCACCGTAGAACCGTCTTTGTGTGTTCCCATGTGATGAATGCGATACGATTACATTATGATGAACGATGGCTCCCGGAGAATGCACTTCCTGTCGAGGAGCGATCTTCTCGACAGTTTTTCCCGTGTCCCGGATACCTTTCTTTTAATGGAGCGTCCTGGAAGAACGTACCGCTGGGGCTCCGGGAAAACCCCGACTGACGGAGAAAATCGAAGCGCATTAGGAGCTTAGCGTATGATACCGGCTGTTAGCTTCGTCTTTTGCGCCGGAGAATGAGCTTCAATCAAGCTTGCTGAAACGGATCTATCGTTTGATGACTTCCGCGTTGAAGAATGCAGTGGCCGTGGTGTTGGTGCAATTCGTTCTCGCCTCGAAAGCAATTGGGAAAATGGATTTATAAAGATGCGGATAGCAGGAACGTAGGTGGTGGCCTAGCGAGGAACAAATATGTTTTAGCCTCTAGATCCCTGGTGTTGCACGTTTAATCCAAACCTTTTCAACGTCTAAATGAAAACTTTTCGTCGTATGTTAGGGTTACTGAAAATACACTTAAATGTAGCTAATTTTAAAATAATTCAATTACTGTTACGTTTGATTAAAAATGATCTAATAATAATAAAAATAAAATTCCCTTCCTTAATAAGTTTAGACAATAGTGTCTATTGATGCTGTTTGTTATAACAATATTTAAACCTACATTATAACAATCTATAACATTTAAAAATGAAACCCAGAATATGTTGAAATACAGCACAACATTGACAAAAGCTGACGGAAATTGCCTTCTTCACAATTTTCTGCGATGAAGAAGCATACGACGACTCTTCGATTTTTTGCCGCTGAAACATAAAAAAAATCAAACGTCATTGCAATCGATGTCCAAAAGGGGTTCCGATTCCGGCACCTCGTTTACGATTGACTGCGCAATGTAGCGAGCGGAGCGACTAATGAAGCATAATTACAGCCCGCCGGCGTGGCGGTACTCACACTCACACGCACACACAAACACCGGTCAAAGTCAAAGTGTAACAATTGCCTAATTACGCCGTTCGTTGTTCGTTTAATGGTTAGAAAATCGATTCATGCGCCGGCCTGACACGGCCCGTCCGTTCCCATGAATAATTGGAACGGGGTAGATTTCTGGCATGCTTGAGTTTTTTTTTTTTTATACATTGCGGCTTCGAACTCCTACTGGTGGCTTCTTCCGAGCCGCTTCTTAGGTCGCCCGAAACGGGAGAGAACAATTAGTTCTCTGTTCTTTGGAATGAGCTTGGCATTCCACTACACCTTTTGGGCCTCAGACTCAGACAGGAAAGCAACACATGCACATTACACGAAAACATTCCGCGCTGAAGCAACGGTCGCGATTTGATTTGGTCGCCCACTTCCACCCACCGCAAAAAAAAAACCGGAAGAGCGTAACGTAACGATACACCCGGGGCAATGTAACAATGTGCGATGAGGGAAAATGTTGATTGATATCACGACCTCGTCCCTCGCACACGATCGCACCGCAGCCCACAGCGAACCGTCGAAGAATGTCAGTCGGAAAAATGAGCGAATGGAATCCACTTTTCGCCATTCGTCGTCGGTGACATCGGGCGGATGCAAGGTGCCAGGACAAAAGGAAACGCGGTTTCAACATCAATAAATCTACAAACACGCCACTAGCGAACGCTCCGGGGCATGCTTCGGGATTTTTTTTCCTGATTTTTTCTCTCTTTCTCTCTCCTTCTTTTTCCTTGAGCCCACGGTGGGTCAGCGGTGGAAACGTGACCGATGGAAGCTGGAGGAGGACGGGCGCACCGAAACGCGAAGTCAATTCATCAATCATGAACCAGTTTCACATGTCAAGTGCTTTGATGTTTGTCGTTTGAGAACATTTTATTTACAGTCGGTTGAATTTTGATTTCCTTTTCGCCAGCTCGCACACGCTTCTTGTGCCGCCCGTGCGCTCGGTTGTGTAGCTTCTTCGGGGAAGTTTTGAAAGGACTTTCAGTTTTTTTGTTGCTGTTGGTTGCCACTTCTTCCGTCCACGTTTTCCCATTACGATACGTCAAAGTCAATGCCAGGAACCATTTTACGAACCCATCAAAAAGTGGAGCAAAGAAACGAACTAGAATCTTTCCGCACGGATGGCCGACTGCACTTGGAATGCATTTGCGAAGGACTCCAACCGGACCGGTTGGTGGACCGGTCAGTTGGAATCTATTTCCGACTCTCGTTTTTTTTTCTGCAGCTTTTTCCGCTCCAATCTAACCGAGGATGATGCACCTGTCACCGTACGGATCGATCGGTGCCTATTTCCCATCCATCAAAGCGCAAACCATTGCAACCGATTTCCGGCACGATGATCGGTGGTCGGGTGACATCTGTAGGTGGTTTTGTGGGCTATCAAACCCGTGCTCGGTGGAAGCGGTAAATAAAAAAAAAACACCCATACACCCACACACGGATCGTTTTTGTAGCCTTCGCAGGAACGAAATGTCCGATTGAAAAGCTTCCGCTTGGGACGTGCGGCCTCTGGTGCAAGTCATTTGGAATAAACTGATTATTGACAGCTGTGGTTTGAAGATCGGAATCGGGCTTGCTGTTGGTGGCTTATTGTGCTGAATAAATTAATTAACTTGATTGCGACTGCAATTGATGGCAAAAGTCACAATGACCGCACCGGGCGTTTTTGCTTTGAGGTTATGGCACAGCTGTTGCAGTAGTGTTGTGAGTGTGTTGGTTACGGTCGGAACTTCACATCTAATCCACAGATAGATACGGTTTTGATTATCAGTTTAATGCAAATCGCTTCACCAAATCCAAACCCAAGACTATCCTTTACTAAGTAATTTACAAATTCTACAAAAAACATTGCCTTTGCTCCAGAAGCACCCTGAGTCTAATATCCAAATTTTAAGGTTTTTAAGGTCAATGATGTTTTTATCCAAAAGATACTTAAGAACTTGATGTGGAGCTCCAAGGTATGAATTATAAGCTAAAATAGTGATGTTATCGATTTTATCTGTATTATTCCACTTTTTTCATACAGCCTTTGAAAAATTGGCTCCAATAAGATTACTCAAAGCTGAACAGTTGTTGATTTCAATTTCAATCTTACTTTAATGTCAGCTCATAACTTTGACATTGTATCTATTTTTACAACTTCAAAAGGCCTTAATCAAAAGTTTCTTGTTAAATTGCTGCGATAAGAGCCGTAAAATAATTAAACGTTATGTTTGAAAGACCGAAATAAGTAACTTTTTCTAGGATTATCACGACTTTTTTGCCGAAATGGCCTGTAGCATGTGTCTCATTTTTTTACTCCACGATACATGTTTGGCTCCCATCGCCCATTACTCCATCCACGGATTCTCACGCCTAGCTCCGCCGTAACTCGTAATCGATTCGATCCGTGTATAATTTAATCATTCGCATGAGCTGATTGGCAAGACACATCCGTACCGGTTTCCCACCACTTCACGCGGCGCAGCATTCTAAGATCGGAAAGCCACCATGCTGCGCGTGTGCACAGAGCACGAAGTTTAGCGGAAACTTCACCGGGTGGTTGCAACGGGTGCAACGGGTGTTGCGACCGACCCGGATTGAGACATCAGTCTCAAACGAATGGCTCAAAATATTTGATTGCTTGGCACGATTAACGATTTCGGAGCAATAAAAATCCAATTATCGCGGATTGGGAAGCGGTGAGGAATGAAACGCCCAGCTGTAGTTCCGCCCGGTGAGCCTTTTTTTCTTCTCCTAATGAGATCAATTTCTCGATCTGTTCTACAAATGATTTCCTTCCAGAAAAGGCCCCCAACCACCGGGGGCCCCAGGCTTTGTTGCCTTTTGCTGAAGTGACCCACGGTGAAAAGTGTTAACTACACCATTTCCGGAAATCAAACACGCTGTTCACTTTTGTCCGACATGCCCGTTTGCTGGGGCATGCGCGTTCCAAAATGTTGTTCAGCTGTTGTCTGTTGGTGCTTTTGCTGTCCATTTCGATGATGTTTTTTTTTTTGTGTGGAGTTTATTTCTCCTCCGGACAAGATCAACTGTCCGATTCGTGTTTCGCTTGCTCTTTGCGTCACCTTCTTCGGCGTTTATGCTGGTTTATGGTGACGATAGGGATGGTTTCGATTGATTGGATTTTACGGTTGGGTTCATGCTCCCCTGCCGCTGCTCGCGGCGAGGCTCGTCATAAAAACCCACCCCGAACCGTGTGGCAAAGGGAATGCTGCTGGTATCGGCCGGTAGGCTGCATTAATTACCACAGAAAAAAAAACATCCACGGCCAGAGCCGCCGGACTCGAGCGCACACATTCCACGGCCAATCGCTCGCGATGGTCAGCGATGGATGGACAGGATCAGGAAGACGAGAAAAAAGCTTCCCTACAAGAAGAAGCGCAATAAATGTATACAATCGGAATGATATTTGTGTATCCTCATCGACCGACGGGGTTCGGCCGAGAGCTGTCGGCAACGGGGGGATTGTTTTCCTTCGATCGTAGATTCCCCGGGATGATCGTACCGGTCCGAGCGAGTCCGTTTTTATTGCTCAACAATTTTATAATTTCTTTTACGATACCCGTTCCCACCACGGGCACCCTTCACTCCAAAGCGTGGATGGTGCGGTGAATCGCAATCAAAAATATTTCTCCTCACGAAATTCGCACAATACGAGGCACGCGGATGGGCCGGCCGGCGAGCATGCGCATTTTGCCCCGATCGCTTATCGATAATCTGTTCGGTTGGCGCGGTTTGATTTCCGAGCGCATTATGGGTGGGTTTTTGGACCAGATCGTGCCGGTAAGATCGACGTTCCGGACGTTTTGTGGGATTATACGACCGCTTGACCCCCCCGCGGCGGTGTAATGCCTTTGATGGGGGAAGGAAAGGAACGCGCTAGCGAAGTTCGTTGAGCTGGAGGTTAAGTCGGTCATGGGTGAATGTTTCATTTCATAATGCAACATTTAATGTTTTTGTTTGCAATATGAGAATTACACACTATCTTCTATGACTTTGATGTTGAATAAGTTGATCAGGTTTCAGCAGCTTGGTGCAACATTTTATGAAAGCTTTCTCTAATTTATTTAAATGAATTTAATTATTTACAATAAACAATTTTCTCTTTTTTTTATTTATCAATTTAAAACGTTACGTACTTCTGATCAAAATGACACTGAACTTGTTATTTTTAATGTAAATAATGTTTCTCCGAAACAATCAACCTACTGGATTCAGTGGGCATCGGGGCAAAATTTACATGTGCGATAAATTCATTTTAATCTAATATTGAGAGATTTATTTCCGGCTTGACGACTTGTTGGAGATATATTTAAGTGATTTGCAGTAAAATTTAAAAAAAAATCAGCAAACGTTGTGTTTATTTATTCCCCTAAATGGTTATGTATTTACTATTCATTACCATTTTATTTGCAATATGTTTTAAATTTCCACTTGGTTATGATTAATCATAACTCAAACTTATAACTCAAACTTGTTTGTATAAAATTGTGAACATGTAGCAAAAATAATATAAATTTTTGAGATCAATGAATGACATGCCAAATGTGATGACCTAAAATAAAAAAACCCAACTGTTTGTACCAAGCAATTGTGTATACTCAAACAAACTCGTGAGACCCATTTTGATCAATCTACTACTTGATTTAAAACTCCTTAGTGCGCATTTGCATCACCCCCGTGGCGGTAATGATATTGATTATTACATCAATTGTTCAACAACCAAACGGACCCACCAACAAGAAAAAATCTATTCCTCGTTTATCACTTTAACTAGCCATACACGGAAGCAACGCCAAAAATAACCAACGTAACCTACGGCAAGCAGCGTGCCCTTCCCTAACTCTCCTTTCCAACACCCTTGTACCACGGTTGCGTATCATCACGTCAAGTGCCCGCGGCAGCAGCAGCAGCAGCGATCGTGACGCACCGACCGAAAAAGTGTCCACAGCGGGCTAAGGGCGGTTATCTATTTACAGAACCTTTAAAACGGTACCGGGTGTACTCGGGGGTACGTGCCGGTTGTTGCATGCAACCCACCGGAAAGCCCCGACCGTGTGCAGCACGTGTCCGTAATGAGCAGTCGGGGTTTGGGACCAGAACGCACTGCATTTATCATGCTAATTGATTAACTGTGTCTTAAGCCGGCGGCGGCGGCGTTGTCGTTTTTTTTTATTTCGTTGTCATGACGCCGCTTCGTCTCCGCGGGCATCCGCGTTTTGGGCAGCCGGAAATCGACCGTGACAGTGACGTTTTCCTGGCAAGTGGCGTAACCGGCATCGAAGCCCGAATGCGCGGAGGCTTCCCAAATTGACCTTGAAGTGTTGGAGGTGCTGTTAAAAATAGTTCGCCTACCGAGCGCGCTCCGTAATTTATAGTTCGTGCAAGAGAATTAATGTAGCGCTTAGTGTGGTGTTACATGCATTATGGCGTAAGCTAGTCTCGCTCAATCATGAAACTAGCTAGACGTGCACATCAACCGACTTCAGATACGGTTACTTCCCCCCAGAACGGGACCACCCAAGTTTGGTGCCCTTCTTCGGTTAGCAAAGGAGTTGTCTGTTGGAAGGGAAGAACTATGCATTTCGAAGCAGTTCATACGTTAAACATTCTATCGCTCTGCTGCGTTACATTACAGACGAAGGTATGGAGTTCCCATACTACCGATGCTTGCTGATCATATATTAATACAACCCGCTGGACGTCCAGACGTTCTTTAATCGCAACCGGATGCCTAGGTATGCCAGCAGAAGACGCTTCGGACTTGCGTTATATAGCCGCAATAGGGACAGAAATTGATGATAAACTCACCAACCACATTGTTGCCCGCGTACCAACTCCCATAATCACAACCGTATGCATACGTAATTGCGTACACCGGCACGAGCTCAGTGTTCGTGGTGTAATCGCCCAGCACGCCTGAGGGACCTTCGATAAAACGACAAATTCCACGCTTCTGGCGGAAAGTCACGAAGCGCCCGCGTCGTCCAGGAAGTGTAGCGCAATTTGCAAACTTCCGTATCGGTCAGTGTTTCCGTTCTTTGAACAACAGTGGCTACAAACTAGCGAAAAACCTTTCGCTAAACGTTACTATGTATCATTTGTATTGTGTGCATTTTAATGCAATCCCTTTCGTGGACATTGGCAAATCAATTTAATTAGTAGCAAAAATGAACCATTAACACACTTGACCAAGCATCTTCTTCGCAGTTCGTCATCGACCTCTCGAAACGAAACGTTACCCGTTTTCTATAATATTGATATATTTACTAGGTAAAACTTGCAGAAAAGTTTAAAAGAGTAGTTGCTTTGAGTTTCAACTCAAAGTAGTGCTCAAGCGTTTAAAAATAAATTGTTAGTATATTTTATTAACATTTCTTCACGGTTAATTCAGTGTGTAAAACTTCAATCGAAGTAAGAGCTAACCGAGCGATTGAACACCGTTTCAAGTTGCATCCCTCGATACTTCGTTGTGGCAAGTGTGAAGAAAATGCAATAAAAATGCAACGTTGAAACAAATTTCATGTTCACGGGACTGTCGTCGCATCTGTCGTTGAATCTGTCGTCGAATCTGTCGTTGTTGACAGTGTTGTAGTTGTTACTTAAAACGAGAGAATACAAAAAGATAGTTTAGCTAGGTGTCCATCCAGAACTTCCCCTGGAGAGCTTCGTTCACTCACTTGGCGGTGGCACCTCACACTTGCCATTCAAAAACTCCAGCTGTACCGTGGTGTTGGTGCATGGGTCGACCGCGACCGGGCATGTCTGGGCCACCGCGTACCCGTCGTTGTAGCAGATGTAGAAGTTCTGCGGCTCGAGCCCGGTATTGACAAACTGCTGCGCGCAGCATCGGCAGGCGTCGACGAACTGAATGCAAGGATCCGGCCGGTAGCAGAGTGTGAAGTTACACGAGCAGCTGTTGGTCAGCGGATCGAAGTACCGCCCGTAAGGACATTGGAACTCGATCGCCCGACCGTCCGTGCACTTGTAGTAGCGCGTGCAGTAGAGCTCGTGGGGAAGATACACCTGCAGTAGTAGCGCCGTCGGGCAGAGAAAGTCCGGTGGTCCGGTGACGCAGGAACAGCGTTCCTGGTAAAGGGCGTTCGCCGCGATGCTTACGGCCACGGCGAGTAGCACCATCCCTATCCACATCCTGCTGCTGGCCATTGCTGTGCGGTCCTGCGACGGTACACACTTGCTTGGGTACGAAGAAGCACTGAACGGTCACAACCGATCGACTTTCGTATATAAAGACAGCAGTCGTGTCGCTTTACCTGACTGGACCTTACACTGGCACGCGATCGAATGCCCGCAGAACCCAACCATTCTTACACATCGACTGATCTATATGCCAAAAACCCACAAGAAACCACCCAGTTCCACGCTCGACGATTGGCTACCGCCAAGAACGGTTCCCAGGCACGCACTTATCGCCACACGTGAAGCGCTTCGCACGAACCGATTGTGGACACCTTACACGGGCCAAGATAACCTGCTGGCTGTAACCGGAAATAATGTGCGTATGCATGTTTGGTAAAGAGCATCGCCTGCTTGGATTAATTACAGCTCTAGCTGATGACTCCTTTTTCGAACGAATTAAAGCCCAAACGCTTCCTACATTGTCGCCAGTGCCGCTGATGCTTAAAGAATTTGGATACAATAAAAACGATGAATATTTGCGCGTTGCGTTGAACAGAACGCCAGCAAAAAGTAAAATTAAGCAGAATTGCGATTAGAAAATTAATCATCGTAACACTGAACCAAAACATAGAAAAAAGCTATCCAGAAACCTTTAAGTATAGTGTTGAATTAAAAAACAAACATTTCGACGAGTCTTTGGCTTAAAATATGCTTTAAATTTTTTTTAAATTATTTACATGGTGATTATTCTTGCAATTCAATATACAATACAATAGCTTGACTATCGTTGCATTGTAGGCCATTTTTCCTTCTCGATTTACTGGTAAAGTTTAATCTCTTGCTTCACTAATTTATAACATTTTTAATGTATGAAAATTGTTGTGCTATGAACTAAGATATGAAAGTTGCATTATTTCAATTATCGGTATAATAATTTGGATAGATAAGTAGTTCAAACACGGAGGTACAATTGAATTCATGTAAGTCTCGTTTCATATTATCACGCACTTCTTAGATCTTTTACAACTAAAATATAAAACAAACCGATTGGTAGTCCGCTAGGTACGAAAGCGATTAAAAAAGAGAAAACAATATAATGAATGAGTTAAAAAGCGAAAAGACTGCGCTATTGAAGTGGCAAAGTAGAATTAAAACATATTCCCCGTACGCTACGCCCCTAATTGAATGTGAAAAAAACAATGAACCTTAAATAATAGCTGATGGTACCGATAAATATGCGACAGCCATAAATCATTACCACCGATTGCCACTGCGAACCAGTTCCACCGTTTCCGAACCAATTTTGGTGCCCGCAGAAGACATTCGGCCAACGGCAACTCCCAACCCCGAGGCCAAGAATTGAGTCATCGTTTTCACAGGAACTGACTGTTCTGGGGTTTTGGGGTGGGAGAGAAGGGAAAGCAGGAGAAGAGTGAAACGCGTGTGTGCGGGTGAAAAAATGTATTCGAACCAATTACCTCAGCCCAGTGTATGCATGCAAATAGGCCAACCGTGCGAGGGAGAGTGTTCCATGCGCTGACCAGAACCCCATTTGCCACCCGTTTGGCAAACGGGAAATTATACCTTGTGGCCGGATTATGAAAATGTATGCTTGCTGTGATCAATGGGGTTTTGCACTAATGAAAATCGTGCACGGAACGAACGGCTAGTGTGCGATGGAGGCCGCGGAGATCCTGAAGGACGACCGGGATCGCTGTTTGTTTAATTAAGCGCAGAAACGACGGTCGCACAGTAATGGCGTGTGTAATGTCATGCCGCCCATTTGCCGACCTGTTTTAATTCCAGCCAGCCCGTCCCACTTTTACCCATAACTTTCCCTTCCTTCACCAGGGCGGGGCGAGCACGGTGGTGCGATGATAATTATGGCCTTAGAACCCTTTTCCGTGTGAAGCCGAGCCGAGGCCGCTGAAAGGAGCGATAAAGATGTGATCGCCTTGTGGCGATATGATAGATGTACACCATCGGAACGATGACGTCTCATCGCTTTATTTTAACCACCGATACACACCCTCCACAAATAGGGCAGACGGTAGCGAACGGTGTGTTTGCAGCTGACAGTCGGTCGGTTCGTATCTTCCTCAACCGTGCGCCTTTATCACTTTACATTGTACCACGCGCTTTACAAGAATATTGTCCATCCATCTTCGATGCCGAGCAATGAGAGCACGTGAATGGCAAGGAAATGGTTTTGTGTCAGTGTGTACCGCTTCCGCAACCTCAACTGTTCATTGCTGTGAGAGTCGTCTCTTTATGAATGGAAGTGAAGAGAAGGAGCGTTCTAGCGGTATTCATTGTTTTTACGTTTTTAATTGCATCTCACTTTTGTACTCAACATTTTAATGGCGCACCACAGGTCTTGAAACAAGCATCATTTTTTTTCTTTGTTGCTCAACATAAACGTAAAAAAGAGCAGTTCTGATAGAGTCTGAAATTGCAAAAAGTTAAAATTTTACCAAAAATAATGATTCCATCCTTCAGAATGCAGAGAAAACGAAAAGAGA
>JXWZ01012169.1:0-27330 GCA_000956215.1 Anopheles farauti No. 4
AAAAAACAACGGCCTAGGAGAAACGGAAAACACGATTCTCTTTCGGGGCGAATCTTATCGGCAACGCCCGCTGGAGTATACGAAAGTGTGTTGTGCATTGAACCACCTCGTGGCTTTGATCGATGGAAGCTAAAGATAAACGGGGAACCGGGCAGGTTTAATTTGTATCTTTATACTGTTGTTCCTCGCCATTGCGGTCCGATTAATTTGAGTCAATCAACACCGGCGGATAGATTAGCGCAAGCCCCGTATGGAACATCCACGGAGGAGCTAGTTACGTCAACATGGATCAGCCTGTTTTGGGGCAACCTTCAATTAGAAGTAGATGATGTAGTAGATAGTGTCATACATCAGATAGTAGCTGATTGTTAAAAAAACTTGTTAAAAACGTATACCATCAAGTTTTACAAGTAAAAACTAATGGCGATAATACCTTGGCGCTACTCGGTGCCTACGTAATGCATTTTCTGTCGGACACGTTTGCCACGTGTCCCATCGGTCGGTAATCATTAAAATCTTACTGCAAAAAAAAGAATGAATGGATCGTAAAACTAAATAAGATGCAGTAACAAATCGCTATCTTACAGTGATGCCCATAGCAATAAGAATAGTTCACATTTCTCAAGGCAAATGAAGATCTAAAGGCAGGAGCTTTACTTTCCTAATGCAGTAATTTTATTCTTTTTTTCTAAAACTAATTAATATAATTTTTAAAAAGGCTGCCCTGAAACAATCTTCGCTCGCCAAAAGATCACAAATTCTGTCAGACAAAACGTATGACAGTCATTTGATAGGACGTGTAGTTTACGAAACATTACGAGGATAGGAGTTATTCAATAGACTAAGCCTGGAATGCAGTCTCAGGTCGATTTTCATATCCGGATGAGTTCTAGCTTTCTCAATTCAAGTCTGGAACCTAAATGAACACAAAAATGGACATAATTGGACATTCAAGCCAACGCTCCATCTTGTAGTTAGATAACGTCTAACAAATGAACAATGTATTTTCTTTTTAGAGATTTCAACCAGAATAAATCGCAATCTAAATACTAGGGGCGTCTATACCAACGGAACGATCCCAGATTTGATTTAGATCAAAGATCTAAGTAGATTCGAGGTATCGTAAAATCCTTAAATGTTATGTTTTACGAAACTGTCCATCCCTGTACTGGGTATGCTCTAATTTGTGTTGGCATCGCGTGGATCTGGGCATTTCCGCAACCTGTGAACCAAGCCATGCGCTGTTAAACCTCACCGTATCCGCCGTTTGACAAATGATGATGAGGCTTCCGTGCGCATAGTGCTAAAAAAAAGAGAACCCAACACTGCACGCTACACGAGCGGGCGCAAATGAAGCGGCTGGCTATCGAGATGATGGAATTCGTTTTTTGTTGTTGTTTTGTTTCCTCCCCACATAGGAGGCATCCATCTAGCATCCGATTTATGGGCGGCTCGCTTAAACGTGACATACACACAACATGAAATGAGCGCTAATCGATGTTTACAAACAGCAATTCTATTTGGCGAGAATGAGGTTCCCTTCCTGCGTTGTTTTTTTTTTTCTGTGGGTGTATTTGCCGCGAAACGGGGGAGAAGGCGTCAGTTAATGGCGTGTATTACTAGAAGATGAAAAAGGAAACCATTCGGAGCACTTGTACTGGATGATGACCGAAAATGTCACATAGCCATGTAAGCAATCTGGAGGAAGATTTGAATTGCAGTAACCATTGGAAAACCGAAGAACTGTCAACTGTCAAATTCACTGGCGAAGAATTTAAGTTCTTGCACTCAATTATTTGGTCGGTAATTTAGGAAGCCCTTGGCCGTTACATCTACGACGCAGATCAAAGTCCAAACTCGAACCCGATTCCCGAAGAATCTAATGCTCCCGCTAACATATAGAGATATCAGGATACTCCAACATCCCAATGGGAGAATAATTGCCCATTTTCATTTCGTCTGATTACCGTATCCAATTGCCCAGCCACCAGCACGTCACCTTGAAACATGGGGCGCTGAGGGGTTCAGAAGTTCAAAAAGCACGGACCTACCCCTTCTCGCAGCACCCTATCGCACCCGACAATGTAGCACTCTGATTAGTGTCGAACAAATGAAGACGAACAGCGGCGACGGTGTGAAGAACATATCCATCAAACTTCGGAATAAAGCGACGAAAAAGGAAAGAAGTTTGCACAAAAAAAAATTTACGGCTCTCTCGTGCTCGTACTACGATCGCGAAACGAGGAAGAGCAGATCCGTGCACGCGCACGGGTCCGAAATGTGTGCCCTCCGCAGCAGCGAGTTGTCTCGCAAGAAATTGATGGAAATTTATTGGATTGTTTTTTGCCTTTGCCGTAGTTTGCCTGCTCCCACCGCGTGTCCAGGCCGTTTGACCGAAACGTGGACCCCCGTCTCGGTGCCTAACGCGCTACGATTGACGGTGTGGTCGTGGTAATTGACGCCATTTGCATAATTTGTCGGTTTCGAATTTCGGCGCATTCGTAATGAACAAGGGGAAGGGGAAACGCGTGCGAAAGTGAGCGCGTTATCAATCATTCGGAGTGTCTCGGTTTTGTGCAGTTAATCCAGATTGCTTATCTTTCGCCTAAATTTCAGTTCTACTACAACGGCGACGACGACAACAACGACGCCATGTTGAACCTCGAAACGGGTGAGATGGAGTACGGTACGGTCGGCGGGTACGACCGGGAGCGTATCTACCTCGACAAGGAGACGGGTGAGGTCAGCAGCGACCCGACAGAGCCGTCCGGTTCGCGGCGTCAGCAGCGCTCCAAGTTTCACATACCGAAGCAGTACCTCCGCAGCCAGTGCGGCATCATCGGACGGCGCCCACCGGCACCGGCCGCACCGAGCGTCGGCTGTGCGCTGATGGCGTGCAAGCAAAAGATGATTCCGATGATGAAGGAGGTACCTGTCAAATGACATCCATACACTCTTCTACTCTAGGCTAAATAGGCTACCACGTTTCCAACACGCACGCGCGACGGACAGACACACGGCCACAGGCCCCCGTTTGCTACATGCCGAAGGAGGAAGAGGTACAGAAGACGAACCGAAAAAAAATCGTGTGTTTCTTTTGTTTCTTTTTTTTTGTAGAGCATGAGTATGAGTAGCGTGCGTGGGAATGTTTATATGAGTGTATGTGTGTGAGTGTATATGTGTGTGATTGAATGGTTTTGTGTGCAAGCGAATGTACTTACACGTTTTAGTAGTAGTAGCCTATTTCTAACTTTACAAAATTGCTACCACAATGGGACCTAGCCTAGATCAAGAGACTGAAAAGCACGATGCGATCGTTCTTCTAAAATGAAATATTTTCTTCTTCTACTTCTTTTCGGTACCTTCACAGGAGATCACGGTCGGCTACAATGGCACCGCCCATCTGCTCTTCCTCATGCCGGTGCTGTTCATGACGCCGAAACTGTTCGCGCTGGTAATCACCTTCGTTGAGGTGATCCTGCACATATTTGCCCACCGGAAGAACAGCGCGAACGGCAACCCGGACGTCTACTACCGCAGCCCGATGCACGTGGTGACGCGCAACTTCTGCGAGATCTGTCGCCACGAGCGGCTGATGGGCCGGGTCGGTAAACTGCAGGACGTCCGGATGAAGCAGATGCAAAACTACTTCCGGAAGGTGACGCGAAACATTGCCTGAGCGAGCGCAATGCTGGCTTTGTTTTGCGTTCCCTATTTTTTGTTTGTTTCATTCTTAATTGTTTTCTACGCCATTGCCACAAACAAACCATATGCTGTAAAGGTGATAGCGTATATGAATTTTCACTACAATAAAACATTGACAGACGCTTGAAGCGTCGAAAAAAATACTTAATGCTAATACTAGGCCGCCCTCTATTAAGGAACTTTCGTGTGGTAAGATGATTCTGGATTCGTGTTCGAAAGAAATAGTTAACCGTTCAACTTGGTTGCAAATTAAGTTCGCAAATCCATTCGTCGGGAGAGGCATAGTTGTATAAAATACAATAGAAACCCTAATCACATACTTATAACATTTTTAACATTAGTAAAAGGCTAATGTCAAAAGCAAAAAGGTTCACCCTAACAAACGCATTCAGCGCTATAAATTGTCAATTGAAATGTTGTGTACTGTTTTCAGTTAATGTGCTATTTTTATGGAAAACCGTCATTTTTTCGATTAGTAAATTTCTATTTTTTATTTAAAAAAATGCGCTGCCGCCAATTTAATCCTCGTTCACGTAGTCCTCGTGGATGGTTTCCATCTCATCTGAAAGAAAAGTAATAAAATGAAGTAAACCTAACCGTGGATCCTCCCCACCCCTCCCCCTTGGCTGCATACCTTCGATCTCCACGTAGTAATCGTTTTCCGTCGGTACTATCGTCACATTCCGGAGATCCATACCGGTGATCATTTTCGTCTGGTTAGTCTGTGCCCCGTGCAACCGCCACCGATGGCGCTGCAGGGCCGTTGGTCCGGATAGCGATAGACCGCACAGCTCGCAGTCGTACGTCTTCGGTACGTTTCCGTTCGCGTGTCCCTCCAAATGCGCCAACAGCGTCTGCTTACGTGAGAATCGCTTCCCACACTGTTCACACTCGTATGCTTGCACAACTTCTTCCTCGTCCTCGTCGTTCTGATCGGACTGTTGACTTTCCGGCTCATTCGGCACCTTACTTATGGACACCTTTTTTATGGCCTGTTCCTTCAGTACCTGCGGGTGTTTCCGTCGCATGTGTACCTGTAGATTGACGCGCTGCGTGTACGACAACGAACAGTGCGCACAGTGGTACGGTTTTTCCAGCGTGTGGGTCGGCAGATGCTTGGTCAGCAGGCTTTTGTACGCAAACTTGCGCGGACAGTGCGGGCAGCGGTAGATTTTGATGTGCATTTTTCGTTTGTGTCGAGCGAGCATCTGCTTCAATCGGAACGCTTTACCGCAGACGGCACACTCGTACCGTCCGTCGGTGTGGCGTATGTCGGTCGGTTCCTGGTCTGAAATGACCATGGCGTTCTCACTCTGTGCCAGCAATTCGATCAGCTCCGGTTCGTTCATCACGTCCCGATGGTCCGCCCGGAAGTGATTGTACAGGCTGGTCAAGTCCGAGTAGCGCTGCTTGCAGACGGGACACACGTGGGGAAACTGGTTTTTGTGTCTGGCTAGGTGCACCTCCAGTTCGCTTATCCGGTAGCACTTCCTGTTGCAGATTTGGCAAGTGTATCGCTTGTCCGGTTGTTCACCTGTATGAACGCGCATGTGGATGGTCAAATTGATCTTCTGCGAAAAGCTGCCGAGAGAGGGAAGCGGATTAGTACGGTAAGAACGATAAGTATTGCTGGCTAAACCGTACCCTTTTTCACACACTTCACAGAAAAATTTCTTCTCCTTCGTGTGTACGAGGAGGTGGCGATCCAATTGGCTCTTAAATGGGAACCCTTTTCCGCACTCATGGCAGAAGAAACGCTGGAAGTAAATGAAAGAAATTTAGTACACGGAAATGATTTACCAACATGCGGCAATAAGCACAATACTTACATGTTCATGTTTCTTTTTCGCCTTTAAACATTCACTACTGATACTAATGGACACCCCATCCAGTGTTTCGATGCGACCCCTATCTTCAACCCGATCATCACACACTATCTTTAAATTGAGCTCGCTTGTATCACTGTCTTCGAGATACTCTTCGATCTCTTCCTCTATCGATTGTCGTTGAATGCCTTCATCTATGCTTTCTTCACTGCTGCTTTCAGCCGGTTCATCCAAACACCCATCACCGAAGTACGGTGAAGCTTTACTCGCCGATGGTTTTTCATTCAAGAACGCAGCTGGATCATTCATGATTTTATCAATCCTATTGTCATCGCAAGCACTAGCTTCAACCTCGGATGCATTTACCGGCTCGTTTTCCATACTTTCAACGCTGCTCGTTTGGGTTGCATTTGTTTCTGGTGCATCAGTTGGATCATCGTTCAGCTTGAGAAAGTAGTACTTTCCATTCGCGTACTCGATGCCGATTTCTTCGACCGCTTCATTATCGTCCACCTCTTCTGCCACCTCTTCTTCCTCCGTTTCTTCTGTTTCATCATTCAGTTCCGATTCGCTTGGAACATCCACGGGGATCAATGTTTCGTTCCTTTTCGGCTTCAAAGAATCGCTGAGGTATACGTAGCAAATGTCAAGTGAGGAATCATCCTCCACCGCATCCACTACATCTACTTCCTTCTCTGCTGGAATAATCGTTGGCAAAGCTTTGGACAGCAGGAAACGATACCCGTACACCGGATGGTGTCCGAAGCAATCGTCGGCAAAGTGACAACTGCAAACTTTGGATTCCCCTCGTACCAAAGACTGCATGAGCAGGGAGTCGGTTATCTGTAGCTGGGAAAACCATTGCTGCTGCACTTTCGGTTCGCTTGGGAACCTGGAAAAACGCCAAAACATGTATGTTAGTATCACAAGTAAACACGGACTAGTAGTGGCGATGATGGTGTTTACTTCACGAAAAATACTGATGTGTAGCTCACGACGTCATCATCCGTGTCGCAACCGGGCACTAGGCACTTCATTGAGTGGTGGAAAATATTCAAGTCACTTGAAAATCGCAAATACTTTTAAAATTGACGATTTAAAATGAATTTAAAAATGAACACGAAGATGTTGGTATGGCATTATAATTACGTTTGTTTTGACCGATGCTGTTTGTTTACGATTCTTCTGTCACACACCACGGTATGCGTGCACGCGTTTATAATACTATCGCGTTGAGTTGAGAGTTCGCTGGCACAGTGGTTCATCCTAACGAGAAATTTTATGTTTCCAGTTTTTTTATTTCTTATGCATTTTTTTGTTTAAAAATTCCACACAAATAATGCTGGTTATGAAACCTATAAGTATTTTACTATCATTTAATATGCTAGTTGTAAACGATATAAAATATTTGATGTTAGTTATATGTTATACTGAACCGCGCATATATGTTTAGATTTATTACGAGTATGATCTGCGTAATCTCATGACCATTTCGTACTCTCTTTATCTTCATGATTACTTCCATCTAAGCTTTTGTATCCAATCTCTTAACAATAGATCATTCTATGGAGCCGAAGTGTAATTTTTATTACTCGTTTTTCTTCCATCTTGGAACAATGATTCATTTTGGCACTAAAAACATTCTCATTCCGAGCACGTACACGTACAACTACCGTACGTAAGTACAAAAACGCGCCCTACGCAGCGCTCTCGTCAACTCAACGCTCTCAATACAGAGGAAAAAATCATTATTCGAGATAATCGCACTAGGCGAACGATGCTTGTAGCTTCAATGCAAGCAGGAAACCAGTCCGGTTCCGGAGAGTCCAACTTTTTACTTTCTCATCCGCGAACCGCGCCGGACAGACGGTGGCGCCTTTTTTCCTGCGTCAGTTTCTTCCGATGCTGTATAGTTCCGTCAACAGGCCAATTAAAACCATGCTGAAGTGCTGAAGTGGAATGCGAATAAAGCGAAGATAAAACTAGTCCAATCGCAGCGGACTGTATGCGCATCTTCCCTCCCCCGGGCACCATCGGTTATCATATCTGTTCTTATCGGGTAGCCTGGTACGCAAGTAACACTACCCTTGCTAGCCCAAAAGATAACGCACGCGCACCGTATGAGTCGTCGCAATTTCGCAAGGAGCTAACCGAGGTGCACGAAATTGAATGCACGTGATTTCGAGAATGTGTTGAATTAATATTCAAAATTAATTCTCCTACATTATATGAAACAATTACACGACGGCCATCGCTGCGAGAATCAATCTTTGACAAGCGCGATATTGGTAACGAGATACAGCATGCTTATCAAACAAGCAATGCAGGGAAACAACCAATGTGCGATAAGAAACCGTGTACAACGGACGGGTGGTAGCGAAAAACGAAATGTTCGGCCACAAATTGACATGGAAACGATACAAGTAGCACGCGCTAGCAGCAAAACCGGAAGACCGCCGGAAACCTGCTGACTGTTACGCAAAACTTTCTGCGCTACGTCCGATCAGCAATTGCACCGGCTGTCACAAACCGAACCGTTTGATGGCCCGTTTTTCTTCTTTTTTATGTACGCATTATCATTGCAAATAACTATTAAACCTAGTAGGGACGTGGTGGGGGGAGGGGGGGCGGTTGTACCCTTGCTGGCCATAATCGGTACGATAACCGAATTCCATTCCCGATGGAACGCGAAAACGCAGCACACACGCAATGTGCTGGCGCACTTGGAAAGCTCTTCCAGGCCGGTACGTCACTCTACGCCAGCGCGATCAATCATGGTCATCGTTGGCTCCAAAAACTGACCTCCGGCTGGTGTTGTGTCAGGAGATCGTAATTGATGCATAACGGCGCGAAAACAGACAGAAGAAGAGAAAGAGAGAGAGGTAAAGAGAGAGAGAGGTAGAGAGAGAGAGAGAGAGAGAGCGTGCACACACATGGATGCACACGCCAAGTACCATTACTCTAATATGTAGTAAGCTGTGCGCCGAGAATCGGTGCCGGTAAACTACTAACGTACATGTGCCGCCTCTCCAGACAGCGTCAAAGTAAGTGTCCCAGCTAAAGCTATCTCCTCTTGAGTGTACGCTTGTGTGTGTGTGTGTGTTTATGTGTGCTGTTCCGGGCGGGAAAAGTTGTTGCAAGGGTTGAGTGTAAGGGCGAGGTATGCAAACATTACCACCTAACCTCCCCATCCGTTCAACGTATTCGCTGGCTCGATACAGAGGTACGCGTTGGAACGACCGATGACAAATCGTACCTGATACAACTCTCGGCAGTCTCTCGCGGACACTTGATAAGTGCACAGAGGCGCGTGTGACGGACCGACGATCGGTGAGAGATCTTTTGCGCGGTGGTAATTAGTGCGGTTGTTATTATCGGTTCCTAAACAACACGGTGAAATTGCACATCTCTGGATCGTTTTTCAACATTCACCGCCCTTAACCCCTCCGCCAACGACGGACGAAGTGTTGGATCTGTCACGGAGACACAAGAGGGCGTTTGGATTGTACACGATGAGCCATCTGCTGTGTTCGTGACCTGTACGCACACCTGCTGCTAATCGGGCACTCGTACAACCCACAACAACACTCTCATCTGCTGCCACCCTCACGAAACCGCGCGTATGTGATTGTGATTGGGGCTATACGTAAGGGGAGGCGACACGGTGCAGTAATAACAAACTCCGAAACAGTCGAATCTAATCAGCCAAAAAGCGACCACCAGAAGGTTGATAGCCCTGGTCCGCTATCCGCGCACCTCCCCTGGCCTGTCCCGGTGGTTTATTGTTTTAACATAGTCGCTCCCTTCGCCACCGCGCGATATCCCGCAATCGCGCGCTGGTGAGCTCGGACGCGCGCCACACTCTTTTGGAAGCCACCTCGGACGGACGGTGTCAGAAAATGTGGAAACGCGTCCCAGGACGGTTCATGGTTTGCGTTCTGGTGCAATGCTGCTAGGTGGCGGGCGGCAACAGCGTGTGTTTGTGTTTTGTTTGCGATCCAAGCCTACTTTCTTCGCTGCGGGAAGAAAAGTGAACCAAGTGAGCGTCGCTCGAAACGTGTGTTGATACAAATACATTTGAGGTCGAAGTTCCGACGAAGTGCTGCAGTGATACAACCGACAACCGGCACAAGTGCCTGCAAGAGTGATTGTTTACTACCCGAAGCGACGAAAACGACATTACACACAACGAAACGCGGAGAAAAGCGGCATTCATAACAAGACCCAACTGCCTTCGGCCCGTTCGCAAGATGGGCTTCAGCTGCACGTTGTGTGGACTCGGTCCACGGATGACCGTATTCGTAATCGGCACGATCACGCTGGTAAGTTGTCACGGGTGGATGCGGTCGGATAACACACATATCCGGGTGCGGGAAGAGAAGATCTCACGCGCCGGATACGTGGGTTATCGTAGAAATGACGCATGAGAAGAAAAAACGCGGCCATAGCGATGTATAATCACTGGTATCTAGCCATCGGAAGATAATGATTATTGGCGGTGCAGTCGTACCAATCGAATTCTTTCAACTGGTCGTGACTGTAACATTTTGTTGTAGAAAAATCCGTGTATGTATATCCGTTTCGTTAAAGGGAAATCTATTCTTTCCCACCGGGTATTAGACATCAAGGCCTACTATGCTATAACAGATATGGTCGTACAACCTAACCTAACACATTCATTTCGCTCTGTCCACTTTATATCTCGGGAATGTATTCGATTTGAAGCAAAACACATGAATAATTGAGATTGATCGAAAAAATTTGAACCGTTTTTTGGTCTTACAGGGTTAGCTACATATTTATCTTTTTTTAGAACGGTTCAATATTCACTTTCCGCCATCAATTTTTCACTGGCAACCTGGAACATGACAGCCAAGCTAAATCAGTAATCGCATGCTGCTCTCTATATCTATATTTGTGTCCCTGATTCATTGCACTATCTGGCAAATGGTTTCTGATAAACTCAAAAATTAAAAAAACCCCTTTATGTTAGAAGATTCATGATTCATCGCCTGTCATTTTCCCCTGCGCTCTAGTTTAACAGCGCACTAATCCTTATCACGCTCCCGATACCGGTCCAGCCATTCATTGTTTTTCGCACCGAAAGATAATATTGTTTTACCTTTTGCGAGCAATTTGGTCGATTTGCTTGATCCGGTTTCCTAATCGATGTGGTTTTTCCGTGCTCAAACTGTCCCCAAAGGAAGTATCGTTTTCATTCATTGCCCTCGAAAAAAAAAAAAAACAAACCAAAGGGTTACCTTGCATTTGACCTTCAGGTATACTTGAACGTGGAGGTCACACCCACACGCTCGCCGGCAGTCATCTCTATCTAATTATATTACATCACCGTCACTTTCTTTTATTGCTGCGTTATCCATCCACAAAAGCGATCTTGCCGAGGGCAACTTTTAAGAGGCGCAAATAAACCCCCGCAATCGTCAATTCTTCCGTTCCGCACCTCACCATTTGGGTGCTATAGAGTATAAGATATGGTGATAAATATCCCCCGCACGTAACCTCACACGTCACGCGTGGAGCGAAGCTTGTCAGTATTTTTACCACACTTGTGTGCAAAAAAAAAAATCGTAACGCCTCGCTGGACAACGCTGGATGCGATAGGAGATTGGATTTGTTTACAATCGTCCCAACGCGGGTCACCTTTCGCAACCGCGCATCACGCGCCCATGTTTTCTAGCATCTTTGCACGTTGTTACGATTGCGGCGCGAATGGCACCACGGCCTAAACAGTCCCGGCCCGCTGTTTATGAGATAAGTTTGAATGAAAATACCGCAAATTCCAGGCACACGGCGCCCTTTGGAATGCAGCTGTTGGTGGTTGAACTCTTTTTCGGGGGGGATCAGTGTCGAAATACGTTTTCGGGGTTGAACTCTGTTATCCAAACAAACAATGCGTAGAAACACCATACGAGGAGGGGTGGGGCTGATAGTAGCGTCCAGGTGAGTCACGTACGGACTCCTCAGCGCGTGGTGCGCGACTCCTCTCCGGTAAAGCGCTTGTAAAGCGTCGATGTACCAATGTCGCCATTCACGATGTGTAGTACACGGCTTGTCAGATGGCTTGTACTCAAGCAGCAATCGACACCAACTGGCGAGCGAACCTAGGAGCGATAAAAAAACATATCAAAAGGCCTACCTTGATTTTTGTTCTACTGCCTTGACGTCTATCGCACGTTATCAACACAGATCTAACGCTCGGTGCGGTTTCATTCCCCTCCGTTTGCTGCCTCTTTGTCTTCCCGCAGGTATTCTCATTGCTAATGGCCGGTTTAGCGACGGTTGCAATACTGGCGTACAACTGTGAGATCGACATGACGCAGTCGAAGGAAACGTACGGGCTCTATCTGTTCTACTTCCGCTGTAAGTGTCCGTCTAGGCAGGCGATTTTTTTGTTTTTTTTTTATAACAATTTCTCTAACCACCATCACCATCTTTGCTTTCCAGCGGAGGAGTGCGGTCCGGTTGATCTAAGGAATCTGGGCATTAACTTAAACGTTACGCTTCCGTTCCCGGAGACGACCGATGCAGTGGAACGAACGTTTGTGTTTGCCATCGTAGCTGCGGCTTTGCATGGTGCATTGGCCGTCACCACGGTGCTGCTGTTTGGTAGGTGTTTCAACGCGCACCGACACCGTCTTTGGCTCTTCAAAAGTAAGACTAACCTATCGCTTGCTAATCTTTTGCTGTAAAGGTACGATGTGTGTCTCGTGTTTGGGACGTAGCTGCATCGTGGTCGCATTCTATCCCTGGATCCTGTCGATGTTCCTCGTACTAGCGCTCGATGTCACCGGGTTTGTGCAATATCTGATCGATTTCATCAAAGTGATGGTAGGTCGCGCAGAAAGATCACTTTTTTTTGTTAGAATTCACGAAGAGTCCTTTGCTTACAGGATACGGATGGCGTCATAGACCTACTCGAACTCGAAGACACCAATCTGGTGCGGATGGTGTTGAACTCGGTAGACGACATTTACTTCATCGCACCCGCCCTGTTTATGTGGCTCGCGTTCAGCAAAGCGGTAGTGTTTTGGTTCATGTTCCTGATCTTCCTGATCGTCATCATCAGCCTGTCGATGCAGCTGTGGAAGGAAAACAAACCGGCCCCACCGTACAATCAAACGATGCAACCCCGGCAGGTGATGCATCCCACCAGTCCACCGAGCGATGAGAACGAGCAACAGCGCAACTCCGCCACGCGATATTTCGATCAAGCTCCACAGCAACAGATACAGCCGGTGGTACACCATCATCATCAGCCGACCCACGAGCATCTGGCGCGGATCTATCCGCCAATGCCACCACCGAATCAGCTCCAGTTGCCCCATTCGGATCCGCACGTACGCCGGACGGTCGAACCGCTTAACGATGGGAACGATAGTAGCGACTTCCGGGAGGACAGTCTACCGTACATGCCAACCGCCGGACATGACCATTCCGTTCCCGTGCCCCTGCACGTGAAGCAAACCGTCGATCCGTACACGGACAAACGGTTCTCGTATCTTCCGGGACAACCGGCCCCGTTTTCGTACTTAGCCGGACCGCCGCCCGGTAACAGTCCGCGCAGTTCGATAAATGCACCACCGGAAGTGCGCAATCAGCTGCCGTGGTCTTACTTCCCCGCTCCGGACGAGAAGAAAGTTCCCGGCAAGCGGGTAACGTCGACGCTAACGGAGGAGAAAGAGTTCGCCGGCGATGAGAAGCAACTCCCAACGGTACGGACTGCCTCAGCGTTCCCGGACGATCGGTCCAGCGTTACGACGGACGAAGGAAGTAAGTATGGCCGCAAACGTGGTTTGAGCCGGGTATGATCTAATTACATTCTATTCTCTTCACAGAGTGGAGTGGACCTGAGTACAAATACTAGTCAAATTGCAGCATCGTTTCACGCACAATGAAGCACACCGGATCGGTTACCTGAAGGCGCACGTGTGCCCGCACACGTTTTGTACGCTTTGCGGTTGCCGATTTTGTTTGTAAATAATTCTTGTTTATTTTGCCCAAACCCAACGGACACTGTACTCCACCTCGCGCGCCCGGAATGAAAATAGGGGGGCCCTTTTTGCGGCCATTTACTTAACTCGTGTCATTGCCATAGGAATGAGTGAGAGAGAAAGAGAGAGGAACACAGCGAGAAAGAGAGAGCGTGAGAGTGGTAAGATGTACAACGAATGTTTCGACTAATCTGTATCGTCGTCATGGATACTTGGTAGTAAGGAAATTAAAAATTGATACAAACAGTATACGAACGAATGAAACTACACCAATTTAAACGAAAGTATCGAACACGGTGATAATGTTGAGGAAGATTTACGTAATGCTATGTATCGATGTAAATTTGCGAAACAATTTTAATATATGTATGTTATACGGGTTAAGATTAACTATGATTTTATTGGGTTCTAGATTCGTTTCCTAGCTCGTATGTGAATGAATGCCTTTACGTTTAACTCAAAATATGACAATATCATAACTCAGATAAAGTGATATAAATGTTGCATACTATGAGGCGCTATTTATAAAAATACATGATGAAAATGTAGAAAAAAGCAAGGAAACATATGACCAGGATTTCCCAAACGCTTGGCCATTGTGCGCTAATCTATTGCATACTTTCCGGCGCATTATGACACGGTGTTCAGTTTGCGCGTGAGCTTTTCATTCATATTTAGATTAACTCGATTTTAAATTATAAACCACTCGCTTAAATTGATCTCTGGTGTTGTGGAATGTTCTAAAAACTACTGTTTTATTTAAACCAATTCGTTGCCAAACCAAACTAGCTTTTTTAAAATATCCTCGAATCGCAAAAGCAAAACAGGACGACAAAACGAAACGGGCTTTTCAAAGCTTGCTCAGAACAATACCGGTTATCGTGTATAACACCACTGCCGAAAACAAAAACGTTAACGCTGCATGTTTCGTCGCTCTCATCCCCAGCATCGATAACGTAACCTTTTGCTAACGACATTCACCGTCCAGGCGACGTTTGAGTTCCCTTATCTTAGTATCGATACGACCCGGGGGCCGATAAGGTGGTTTGGTGGTTATGGCTCGATCAACAAATATTAACTTACACAGTCAGTCTGACCAGTCGATGGGCAGGTGTGAACATCACGTTGCGTGTGAAGTTATTTTAAAACACACTTTTAGAACCCCCTTCCGATTACTCTGGTGCCCTAGTGTGATCCCGTGCTCTAAAATGTTAAAAATGTGTCATTTAATCACGTACGTATAACCTCAGAACCCGAGCAAGTGCAAGTAGAAACCGTCTAGTCCAATACGGGCTCCAAGTGCCACCAGTGATACCAAAGAACCGCAAACTTAGATTCCGAAAAGAAAGATGACGCTTCCAACGTACGGCGTCTTTCGGCCCTTTGCCATTTTCGCCGGAGTTTTTGGCATCGTAAGTGATCAACGGTTTAGTGGATCCGATAATTGAAACCGGTCGAACACTAGTCTGTACGAATTGTGAACACTTCCCCTTTTCTTCTCTTCCACCAAGATTCAATCGCTGATATGGATTGGATTTGCGATTACGGGCGTCATCGCCTACTATTGCGATATCAACTTTTCGGGTCAGACAGAAACGATGGGATCGCTGCTAACAATTACGTTCTTCAACGTCTACTTTCGCGGTGAGTAAACGGCGATGTACGACATGAGCATGCTGTTGCTTCTGCGGCTAGCTCTAAGACGAAGCAGACCGCCGCTATCGAATGCTCGCGTTTGGTGAGGCATGATGAATCGATTCTCCAAAATCGGACGTCGACGAAACGGAAACGTTATCTAAATTAGGTGTTAACGCACAAGACGATACGGTCGCAAACGGAACTGCCGGACAGCAGCAGTCTTAGATCATACCGTGCGAAACATAATTCGTCATGTACGTTTTGTTGACCCGATAGGCACATATATTCTTTTCTGACTAATAGCGCACGGAATCCTCTGCATTTTGTTTCTCGTAACGCGCACCACGCTATGAACATGATAAAAAAGCGCACGATAAGATTTAATCTTTCAATTAATCCTTCGACACCAACGGTTACGATAAAAGTCTGCTGATGACAAAGTCAGTTTTATCGCTTCCCACACAAGGCCCCTGTGGAGAACTAAGGAATGCCGGTTATGATCCTCTTTCGACGTGGTGCAATATTTTAGTGGAACGATAAGTTTTTTTTTCCTACATAGGAGACTTACTAGCATAGCCGACTTCTCAGAACCTCTAGACCACTATCCGTCCGAAATGTATCGCAATTGTTTTATACGCAACTCATCTAGATGGCTTTACAAACGCTTTGTGGCAGTTCCGTCCAAGTTGTTGAGTGGTGACTCAAGTACCATTCCGATGGCGGATCCGTTTTAAAACTGCTAATTGATGTAGCACTCATGTTTAATCCAAGTGTTGCTTCCCGATGTAAACAAATCCTGCAGGTACTTGCGTTCAGGCGGATATTCCCGAGATCGATATGTCGCTGGTGGAGCCCTTGAACCTCATGCCGGCCGGCGATGTGCACGCGTTCGTGTGGGTCTATCTCATCTTACACCTGTTCTGGGGTATCAGTTCGCTTACGCTGCTGACAAGTAAGACAAGACTGTCCCATGTTCGGAATGCGGTCATTGATGCTTTCGATGTCTTGTTCTAGATGCCCGTCAAAAGTATGTCCGGTACATCAACGTGTTCCTGTACATCTGGATCATCATCACCATGATCATCAGTGTGTTGGATTTGGCTCTCGGGATCCTTTTCGCCATTGACTACGATACGATTGTGGTAGGTAGCATTGTGGTGCTGCTGTTAACCCTTCAGAACTTCCGAATAAAAAAACGCTCTTCTTTCATTCTTTCTTCACGCACATACGCATACACACAGAATGCTCTGTTCGAGTATCCTTTCAGCGTGGTGGAACCGGTGCAGCCTATACTGCTGAACGTGCAAGTTCTGGCCACTGCCGCCCACGTGGCCGGCATCATGATGGTGATGGCGTTCCGTGGCTGGGTATTGTGGATAGTCAATGTATCGCTGGCGATATTCATGTTTACGCAAACGTTCAAGATATACGACTACAATCAGATGCGTCGCAAGGTACGAGCGATAAAGCATCAAAGCCTACCGACTTAACTACATCTTGCTTTATCGGTGATCAATCATTCTGGCAGCCGGTAGCTACAGCGATTTATTTCTCATCGTTCTTTTCCCTCTCCAGCAAAATGGTACAGGTGGTGGTGCAACGAATGGTGCATTCGCGGCGGAAAATGACGGACCGCGTCGTGCGCCGATCGACGCCTACGATATGAGGTGAGTTGCTGTGCACACGCGAGTGCTGCTCCCAGTGTCAAAATATATTTGTTTCCCACCAAGAACAGCCAATCCCATTCACATACGTTTGCCCAACCAACAACGTCCACCGAGTATCGACGACCGCTAGAGCGCATCAGCGAGGGACCGATTCCAGTTGAATCCCCTGTACCACCACAACCCGACTGGAGCCAACAGCGGACGTTCGAACCGAAACCAACGGTGGTCATTAACCGAACGCTCGAACCGTTAGCGAGACCGCTGTCCGTTGAGCCGGTGAACGAGGAACGGTCGATCGACAATCGACCGATTCCACCACCACCTCCACCAAAGAACTTTATGAACACCGTCGTCCGGCGGGATGTGGCCGCGGCGAAGGTTGCCCGGGAGCTCAACTATCGTAACAGCTTCAACGTGAACAACAGCGGGATCGCTGCGGTTAACTTACGTCCCACCGGACTGAACCTTACCGGGCCCGGACCATTGAACGGTGAGGCAGATCTGCCGACGCCCAACTACAGCCCACCGATGCCCCGTACGAACCCGTTCGAGAACCGTCCACCGTTGCGGTCCGTACTGCGAAATTCCCGATTCCAGTAGAAGCAAATCATGCACAGATTATTAAGTCGATAGGTAGAAATAATGAATAAAAAGGAAAACACAAAAAATCAGCCCAACAAACTTCTAAAGCCTTGCCTGCTAATGCTAATACAATGTGTCTTGTTTGTGAAAAAATGGGAGGAAAATATTTACACAATGTTAAACACAATCCTCTGCTAATGTGTCACCAATACGCTCACACATTCGATTCGCTAGTGGGCTTAGTGCTATGCGTGCACCCGGCCTGGAAGACGGAATGGAGTGCAAGGTTGGCACCGAACTGTATTCACAAACAGGCTACACAGGTCAATGTCGACCGAACGAGCCGCCTCGCACATGCTGATAACATGTTCGTCGCGAGAGTTCAACCCGATCGCGATTGAATCGGAGTGAAAGTAATGGTTGCCAGTGAGATAAAGCAATACGTAATTTTCACGGCATAAACTAGAATCATTTAACTAAAAGTACTATTTCAATAACAAAAAAACAAACAAACAATTTAATTTTTAAACGTGTTTCCTCGTTGCACATGCTCGGCACCAACAGAGTCACCCTGTGCGCGAGAGATTGCTTTGACAACAACCATAACATTTGTGGCGACGTTGACGTTCGCCTTTAAGCCACTTTCGTCACTTATCACAAACGGGGAAAGGTAAAATAACGTTCTTACCGTAGTTTCCGTGCAATCGACACCCTCTTATTTCGTGGAGCAAATCCTCGTCAGCATCGCATCGTCTGTGTTCAGCGAAGAGCACTCTCCCTCGCTGATAACAAACATCCTCTTGGGGTCAATCGCGCGGTACGAAGCGTTAATCGCGGCAGCTCATCAGGTCAATCGTGGTTGCCGGCGGCAATTGCCCAAACCTGAAGAGTAGTCATCCGTCGGCAGGCACCGCCAGTGCGCGTATCGGCGTCATTCCGTTCGGTTTGGTTGTGTGTAAAGTGTGCGTTAGCGGCTTTTCTTCGAGAACATGGTGTTATGTCACATTCGTGCGACGGTGCGGTTAGGCAAGCTGGTGGCAACCACGCAGCGTGCCATCCCGGGCCGTCTTTTCAGCATTAGCAGTGTAGCCCTGAAAGGTAAATGCAAAAACACATGAGTTTCGGACGTTAGAACAGTGTAAAAGTTGTATTTCGAGCTAGTTTTCCTACATGCTTGAGCTTGCCGGTTGCGAAATGCTAAGAAAGAGACGAATCAAAACAAACTGCAGTAAACTTATCGTGAATATATCGCCGGGTCAGCTGGCGCGCAGAAAGTATCGCAACACAGGGTGCCACGAAAAGAAACGTCAAAGCGATGCTATAACATTTAAAAAAAGTCAGTTTCTAACCGTTGACAGTAGCCGTTCATCAGTCGGTTGGTTAGCGAATCTTCCAAATTGCACGTTTTCTCACGCTTACCAACCGGAAACCGGAACTACAAACATGACTATGTGTGGGCCGTTTCGATGTACGTCGTAATTGCTCACAGATTACACGAGCTGGGCGGTACGATTTCATCAGCCAAAATTATACACTAACTGTTGACAAAGAAACGCGTGATTGGTTTTGTAATCTGCGGGTGTTGGGCAACGTACTTTAAACAAAGTAGAAGAAGAAAACACCCATCCAAATCCCGAGGGCAGGTCACACACCGATAAGCATACGAAACGGGCAGCATCATCACATGTGTTGGCAAAAATTATGATCTGCCGTCTTGCAACACCATCCGCCATAACTGTACGTGTGCCTTGGACCTTTTTTTCAGAGCGACTCTTCACGGACAAACATGAATGGGTGTCGGTGGATGGCGAAGTGGGCACGGTTGGCATTTCGAACTTTGCACAGGTAATTAACGCGTACACTTTCCAGTCGACCCATCTTCTCTCCCCCGTTTAATCACCTATTAATCTTTGCTTTTTCCTTCTTCTGCATCATCGCAGGAAGCACTCGGCGATGTAGTATTCGCACAGCTGCCCGATCCCGGAACCAAATTATCGCAGAAGGACGAGAGCGGCGCACTTGAAAGCGTGAAGGCGGCAAGCGAAATCTACTCACCCGTGTCCGGTGAGGTGACAGAGAAGAACACGGCCGTGGAGGAGACGCCCGGTCTGGTCAACTCATCCTGCTACGAGAATGGTACGAGAATAGGAATTGAAGAGCGCCTGCTTATCACAACCGTGTGCTGACTTTTTGTGCGCTTTGCTTTCCCCACAGGTTGGCTGTTCAAGCTGAAACTCTCGAAGCCGGACGAACTGTCGAATCTGATGAGCGAAGAACAGTACGCGGAATTTTTGAAAACTGCTGCCCACTAGCGACACTCGCTAGCGCTGACCCGATCCCGGGAGGTGCCCGCTTATTGTTACCTATCAGTTAAGTTCTAACGTAATGCGAATGGATAGTGTGAGTGTTTGATTTGATTTTTAAATGAATAAATGAAACATTCTGTGTGAATAATTAAACGGTCGTACTAGTACATTGTTCAGTAACATCAGTAATAATAACAACAGTAATAAGGCACATTAAAACCAAGGTGAAAAAACGGATTTTTATAGTAAAAGTCTACTAAGCCGAGTAAAAATGATGATTGTTAGCAAATAATTATCATAATAGCGGTGAAAATAATCCTCTTTTATAGGATAAAGCGCTCAATAAAGCAATCTCTCTTAGTGATGACAGCAGGAGTAATTTAATTGCCTAAATAAATAAATAAATAAAAGCTTACCTCACAAGTAAAGCATTTGACAACTGCAGATTGCATACTTTTTAGTGCCGGTTCTCTATTTCAGCCTGAATCTATGCAACTAACAATACAAACCGTTTCTTAACGTTTTACCACCGATTTATGTGGCCAGTTTTAGTTTTTTTTCCCGTGGAGACACATTCCAGCAATGTACGAGCTTATTCTCAGCTACTGCTAGAGCAAATAAGGCAAGAATGTATGTACTGTTGGTTGCAGATTTATTTCACACGAAACTAAACTTTATTTAGCGTGTGTGGATGTTCTGTTGAGTTTTTTATAATACTGGCACGTGCACATGTCCGTGCTGGCACGGACAGTCGAGTTTGGGGAGCTTCACTGGCCCGTGCTGGCACGGACAGTCGGGCTTGGCGACCTTCACCTCCTCCGTCTGGTACGATCGGCAGCTGTTGCACTCACCGTACGGGTAACCGAAGTACGGGAAACCATCGTGACGGTCCGGATCGATATAGTTGTGCATGTAGTAGTTCACAAAGTTCTGACGCTGGGGCGGATACTCATCGTAGTTTTGCACGTAGCCGCGATCGCGGGTGTAGGGATATCTCTTCGGTATAGCGTCTAGGCGCGAAAGAAGAAGAATGTTATGCATGGCGCATTTTGAAGTTCCGATGGTAGCTGTCTACTTACTAGAGTGCACCAGTGCGATACACGCGACTAGAACAATTAGAGCGAAGCGCATTTTGAATGGTTTGGTAAACTAAACTGCCGGTAGCTGCCTTCAAACTGTATCGAGCCGACTGTGCTGACTGTTTTCGGTGTGTATGCTTTTATACATCGTGCGTAGTAGGCTTTGCGAGGAAGTTGTGGGCTGTTTTGGAAACACATCATTCAGCTAAACGTGGCCCACACGGGCGCACGTATTGCCGATACAGGTCACAACGCGTGGTCAGCTGAAAACAACATTCCATCAATGTGCGGCAGGAGATCTATCGTTCACGAAGGTCGTTAGCTTCCTGGTTTGGACGTTCGAGGTAATAATAACTTTTTGCTTCTCTTCTTGCGATGATTTTGCGCAGTATTCTTTTCAGTAATTATAAAACGGTTACAAATCATGTCGTTCTACACATCTGTGAAGCAATTACAATAACAATATCCTAATTTAACCATTTCCAACGTCCACCTTAATATGGGCTTGAAAGATCTAGGCGTATGTGTTTCGGATGAGGTTTCTTTCGTTGACATATGAATCAAATAATATATGAAACATTTATCACCCTAGATAAGCGCTTCTCTGATCCAATGCAGTTCAATGTGTTAAGTGCATCAAAAAGAGTATCATCTAATAGTTCGAAAGACATTGAGCCACGGCTTTCTCTCCCCAGACTCGTAAGAAACAATCATCTACTCTTTATACGGTTATTTTCTTTTACTAAAATCTTTTGAAGTTAGCAATGTCCATGACCATGCCTCATTTGAAGCAGTTCTTGATTAAAAGCCGTCGTCAAATAGAAAGATCTTTTCGAACATCATCTATGCATTTAATAGCTTATTCAAATTTATTCATACATGAGGCTGTGCATAAAATGATGGTGAAAAACTACTGACATATGAGATGAGAAAAAACTCTTTTTCTACGGACATGATGTAGTGTTACTCACAGACTTTATTTATTTTAAATGCTGATATCATTAACGTAAACACACGGTTATTTTGTCTGCACGTGCTTCGTCGCGCTCGGTGTTTATATTTATTATGTTGAACGATTGTGTTACATTGTTTCCTCCCGCGAGTAAAAAGATTAGTTGGTTGCTTTTTTGTATAAAACATTTTCCCAGGGTTTTTTCAGCAGAGCGTAAGTAGCATCATGTTTTTTGTGCCGTCAAACCCTAGTTAATACTTAAACATCTATGTAGAAGGAATCAAGGTAAGAGGTAGCACCCAGACAGGATGGGCACGAACCACACCCGCAGGCTCCGGGACGGTGGAAATAGGAGAAGTAAGGCGAGTAATCGTACGTTCCAAGTGAGTAGAAGGGATGCTCGCAGCTAGGATCCACGTTGTACGTATGGTGCTCGTATGGCCGGATGCAAGCTGCAAGGAACGGAACATTAGTATCGCTGATTGGAAGTAGTACTGCCAGTAGTTGTAATGCTCACCTGACTGTACCAGCGTAACACAGACCGCGAACAGGGTCAATGCAATGATCGACTTCATGGTAGCTATGACGTATTGTTTTTCCGTGAGACCTGGCAGTTTATTCTTGAAGCAGAGGGTGTCGACTGATTAGTCGTACCCAACGTATGGCGTTTTTATAGCGACTCAGGGCCTACAGTGATGGCGTAGTTTCACCACTCAGGCACGTAATTTGATATTGTTTGTTGTTCAGTATCGAATAATATTACAGCAGTGATATTGTTTCTATGTTAAGTACTGCTTATTATACTTCTTTGTTGCTGTCGACAATATACCAGTAAACATAGCTATATTATGGCAAAAGCTTTTCAATAATTCGTTATAGAAGTTCTGTATCATCTTCGGGAGAATATGCTATGTATAAAATGTAGTTGAAATTTTTAAATTAGATAACGTGTAAACACAAAGCACCAAGGGAAGGAGTAAAACATCGCCAAGCTGTGGTTTGGTCACTCAAACGAGCCATTTATTAGGGTTCTGTTCATAATCTGTTCTGTGCTAGACACCGTCTTAGGCTCCGAACCAGAACTGGTACGGATGGTTCAGATGACCGCGGTACGGTAGTCCGTACGGATAGTGCGTGCGCTGCCGACAGGAAGAACATGTTCCACAGCCGCAGGTCCTGCTGCGGCAGTTCGACAGATCGGTCGGGTGGTAGTACTTGACCAGACAGTTTCTTCCCAGCTCGTACGGATAGTAGTGACCGTCGGTATCGTACAGTGGCACGGCATTCTGCTCAACACACGGTCCCTGCTTGACGCAGTCTGTGACATACAAAAAAAAATTCAGAAAACAGTCAGAATACAAGCAAATATTGGTATTGTCTTTAACAAACGTTACCTGGAGTAACTGCGGCGTGAGCAGCGCAGGCAACAAACAGCACAATGGCGATGATCGACTTCATGGTGCTCACGTGGATTAGAAGGTTTTTTTGACGTTTGGTAGCTGGGAGCGGCCGCTCTAGTGTGATACCTGGTTGACTGCAAACGCTGTGTTTATATACGAGTAGTCCAAACACTCGATGCGCCTGTTTTGATTTTTTCCCCCTTTGAGGAAATGAAACCCATTATGATGGCGGCACGTTCAGGAAGGATGATAAATGGACCGTGTTTTGAATTAATTCATAGTATATTGACATTTTAAACATTCTTTTAACAGAAAAGTTGTCACAAGAATGCGAAAGACGATGAGTTCGTAGAGCTTTAATTACAGCACGTTTTTATTAACAAAGTGTATGGGTTATTGGAGCATTCGAGAAGTGTATTAGTAATTTGTTTATAAATTATATGTATACAATGATTACTTATAGCATTGGAAATTCATCAATACAAATGTAGACCAAACATTGTTATTTTATCACACTTTTATTTATTTTTTATTTCTTATATATTTTGTTTTTTTTCTAGCGACATTCATTTGCGTTATAGTAACTCCGTGTGACAATTTGTAGACGTTTATTTTTTAGTTAAAGTAGTATAATTTGCCTACAGCTTATATTCCCTTATTTCGACATGTTTTTGGTCTTTAGCTGTATGATGTAATTGTAAAAGTTCTATACATTTCAAAACACCTTAATTATTATTAATGATCCCTGTTTGTTGTAAATCTTATATTCTGGTTTTGGTAAGTCACCTAGTTTTGGCAATTGAATGCCGAACTTATTTACAATTCGTTTCAACACTATCCAATTATGCTAACTCGTGCTATGGGCTCCACAGACTACTTGGATCAGGAAAACTTCAATCCCGCTCTAAGTGTGTGATATATCGCACAGGGTGCATCAGTTAGTTTTCTATGGGTATGAGCCGTGGGTCATCCTGACAGCGAACGCCAATGTCTCCCTCGTTTTCGAACGGATGATGTTATAATACATTTTCGATGGAGTGTACGAAAAAGTTGTGTGGAGGAGGAGAAGCTAATGGTTCAAGCTAGCGAGCTGATTAATGGTCATGATATATTAAAAATGGAATAGGTTTTTAGAAAATGATGGCTGGGGCATGTTAAGAGGATGCTGGACTCACCTCCCAACAGGAAGGTGCTTGTCAGTGAACCGTTCTAAGCTCGACCTGAGACACATCTCATGCGACCAACCATGCGGATGTGAAAGGCAACAGAAAAATCTTAACACTGTAGTACAAATTCTCGGATGTATGCATTTCACTACTAGCTTAAGTAAATTCATAAACTTTTGCATCCTAGGATATTACCAAATAATCCATATCCATGTTCTTTCCTAAGTTAATGTTAAATAATTGCAAGCCTTGGAAGCAAAGTACAAATAGATTCTGGCATTTTTCATGATTTCATAAGAAGTGGGTCGTTTTATTTGGTGTCCATCGAACTAATCACTGTTCCGGCGTGTTACGCAGCGTAGATCGCGTTATACAAGGAGTTACCTTTGCAAGAGGCACAGCGACCACAGCCGCAGTTTCCATGGCGGTAAGGGTAGTTAAAACCGTACGGGTAGTTAAAAGCGTGTGGGTAGTTAAGAGCGTATGGGTAGTTGTAATAATTGTGGTGGCACGGTGCAACCTCGACGACCGGATCGTACGGCAGTGCGCTGTAGATCGGTGCCGGCTCCCGTGCGTAGCTCTTAACGCAAGCTGAAAGATTAGAGTGATGTACGTTAGTAACCATAACCCTCAGGAATTTGCTAGCGAACGCTCTCACATACCTGAGTAGACCTGGCTGGCACAGGCGACGAACAGAACAACGGCGACGATCGACTTCATGATGGTTGAGTGGATTAATAGGTTTGGCTGTCCTGGCTGGAAGATGAAGCAACTGAGGTATGATGCTTCTTGTAGGCTAGGGTTAGAGCTTATATAGCAACTCTGGAAGCATTAAAAGTATTTTTTTTCTTCACTCCTCACACAAACTATCAGCTTCCACGTGCCATAGGACAGCTTACTTTGTTGCAAATTATTTTTATTGTTCTAAAATGTCATGCACACCCTAAACAGATTGAACGCTCAACAATAACAAACGTCTTTTGTTTGTATTTTTTTGTTGTGATGCCATCTTTTTTAGTTTCATTTTGTTTTAATGTAAGTTGTACGTTCCAATGCTAATGTAAAAAAATATTTAAAAGTGAAGTTTTCGTAAAGTAAAATTAAACATAGGTTAGATTTACATCTTCTTTCACATTTATTTTATTTTATTTAAACTCTTCGCAGCTAACTACTAACTACCTTCACAAAATAATCAAATAACTAACTGTGTTTCGCATTAGTACCCACTACTCATCTCATATAAAGAACATTAGTTAATTGCAAAGAATTTAAAAACCATAAAAAATCTTATTCACACTTTCGTATCGTATTGAATGTAATAATTGTAGAATTATATAATCATAATAAATTGTTTCCTAACAAAATGTAAGCCAGTTTTGGAAGTATAAATCAATGTAACGATGTGTCGTTCATGTTTTAAATATTTATATATTTCATTTTTATTCGTTTTTTATGCAAATAAATACTTGCTAAACGTTGAGGGTTTCATATGATACTTAAAAAACATACGTAAATAAATTGAAGATTTGTTAAACTTCTACTTCGTAAATAAATCGTATTATTATTTTTGTAAATATCTTTATAACTATGCTAAAATATGAATTGTACGATAGGACGAAAAATCTTAAAAGTTTACATTTACTACATTTTTTTCTATGTTTGTGTTTTTTTTTTGCATGTTAGGTAAAACAATCGGCATTGAAGATTTTTTCACACTTCCAAATCAAAAAAGTTAATGAGTAATAGGTTAATAAAATCACAAAATATAAAAAAAATAAATAAAATAACAAGACAATATTTGTATGCTTTGAATCTGATCATGTTTTATTTATTTCGTGAAACTCAATACTGTTCAGAGAGTCCAGTACGGGAACGAATAGGAACCGTAGTGGTAAGGGAAACCCAAGCAGTGCGAGCACCTGCCACAACCGCAGCCTCCATGAGGATAGTAACCATGATGGCCTCGTTTCAATAATCCGACCGGGTACGTACCAGGATTACCATGCCCTAGTTCGTACTGATTTTTGTACAGAGTGTTCGTGTCGATACAAGCTGCAAATGAAACAAATGTGGTTATCACGCCTGGACTGCGAACGTTAGTAGAGTTTTTTTTCACCTACCCGAGTACACCTGAGCGGCACAGGCGACGAACAGGACGAGGGCGATGATCACCTTCATGATGGTGCGGTGGATTGGAGATGCTTGCAATTCTCTACGTCTGAAGCGGAAAGCTAATGCTCAATCCCCAGGCTACTCGAGCTTATATAGTGAGCCTGTGGCTACTAAACGATGGAAAAAATCATTCCATTGTAAGAAAATACACAGCCGATTGGCGCAAACAACACGTGCAAATCTTTGGTAGATAAACCGCGTGATTCGTTAGTCTGAGCTTAGAGCTCATACAAACATAACAAGGCTAATCATTTTATTTTAAACAAAGCAATTTTTAACTAGTATATGAAACATTGAAATGCATTTTGTTTGAACGGTGCTAAGGTCTTGAATTTGCTCACAAATAAAGGAATTATTTTATTTGTATATGCGAGTTAAGTTTTTATTCAACAATATAATAATTCCCACATTTACTACAAACTAAGTCGATCAACCAGAAATATTAGCCAACCAATAATAAAATAGTTAGTATTTTTATCGAAAAATCCAATTCCAACACATCTAATTCCGTCCAAAGCAAGTAATCAATCTGATGCATTAAACACATCAACAAAACCGGTCCTGTTAAATGACAGATTTTGATGTGGGAAGGATATCTATGATATTGCACGAGACAAGTTGGAGTAAGTGTGGGAAGTCTTCACGAATGGATACGGGGTAAACTATCTGAAATATATCTAAAAACAAGCTTGTTGGTTCCAACAAGCTCTGCAACGTTCTAGCGGTCATCCACGATCTTCCTTTAAGACAAATGCTTCATCGAAAATTGTATAAAAATCTTGGAGCTGACCGTTCTCCACCTTCTGCTGGTTCTGTTGAAGTATG
>JXWZ01012174.1:0-19028 GCA_000956215.1 Anopheles farauti No. 4
TTTAAAGGTTACCACACCGGTGCTGCCGGGACAGCATAGCTAGCCGTTTAAAATGGTTCATTAATTATTACTGCCACCAAAAACGAAAATATCTCACACGTGTGAATAGTGGCAGAAAATAAACCATTTTACGATCGCGCCATACAGACCAAACTGGATCTAGTGGCAGTAAAAACTACAAACAACACGAAAGCATAAAACAGCTCTCAACCTTCTCAACAGCTCATCGCCGCAAGATTCTGTCCGTCCTCCCGTCCGTCCATTGAACTTTACGGGAATGTGTTTTGGCGAACGCGTCAAGCAAACCACATGACGACCGCCAGCTAGACACCTGTTTCGTTGTGTTCGTCCGTTCGACCAGTAATGGAAAGGAAACGAGTGTCTATAGGAAATAAAACTGCTTTCCCAGGAGCAAGAACATTCACTTTCCATTTTCGTTTTGTCCTCCCGGGGAAATATAATCGATCAGCGGGTACCGCAAATGCGAACGCTTCTTAGACTCGTACCATTCTCTGGCACAGAGCAGGGTGCCATAAAACCTCGACAATGCAGCAGCAATTGTTTTTGGTTGGCATCGGGCCAATTCAACTATAGTATAGAGTATATAGCAGCTCCACTGTAATCTACAGTCGAACGTCATCGTCTAGTGTATGGGACGAGTTTAATTTTTGGGCGACATTTAACCGATCTCTTGTTTTAACCGCCTAAACCAACATCACATGTCGTACTATTGACAATCAGTGGCGGTATTTTTCACATGACCCAGCTGTACAAATCGAAACTAAAATTTAATGCGATAGAGCAGCAACTCTGTACTGCTTGGAAGGACACGTTGGCGACGGTCACAACAACACAACACCAGGACGAAACACCATGGCACGCCCCTGTCGCTTTCATCATGCTCAGTTTCAGCCCGTCGCTGCTCGTTTGTATCATTGCTTACTTTCGCCGTCGTTGCCGCGTCACTGTTGATGCGATAATTTGAATTGTAGATTGGAAAACTCTACCCCCGGGCCATGCCGTTTGGCGCGTGTTGTACCGTGTCGTTTTTGCCCACAAGTCTACACGGGCCTCGTTGAAACGGATCATTTAAATTTGCTGCGCGCAATGGCAACAAATCGGTTGACATTAATCGCAATTTCAATCGGCGAGGTGCTGTGAGTCAGTAACAACATTTATTTCAAGCTGCTGGTGATGATGGAGCAAAAGCGACAACTAAAGAGAAATAAAAAGAGATCATGTCCTGTAAGCGATCCAAATGACAACCGGACGTAGGCAGCCACGTGCTCTCCATGGTGCCATGGTGACATCATAGAGCGATACTGCTTTCTTTCTTTCTAGCAAATGTGCTGAACCTAGGAGGAAATGGAAATGAAAGGGGGAGTGGTGGGTCGTGGGTTAAGTGATACGCAGCCGCCATCCTGCAGAAGTTTGCCAGCTGGAGTGGGAAAGCGCCTCGTTCCAACAAATCGTATCATAAATCGAGTTAGTAACGAAGAGAGCAGCCTAGTCCGCACGAAGGAAAGGATGTTTATCCGGTTTTGAGCTCCGGGGAGTCGTTGCTCTCGATTCGAATCGAGCAGACTGATATATATACATCACCATCAGCATGCCCTCGACGCCATCGTCGTCGTCGCCGTAGTGCTTGATGGATTAGGATTAGATGCGTATAAAAGCCAAATCCTGGACAAATCAGGCAAAAAAAGCATACCAAATTCTCCGTGTAGTGGTAATGTGACATTAAGCAGGTTGCAATAATCGTCGGTACTGGGTAATCGCACAGTCCGGAGCGAAGAGGCGAAGAGTTCACTGGTTTGCGTGTGGGCGCGAGACAACACCCTGTGATCCGTATTGATACGTGACGCTCGTTAGTAATGTGTGAAAAACGATGTTTAAAGGGGGATAAGGGGGAGGTGAAGTAGCTTGACGTGATCACCGTACATTTGATCACGGGTACATATCCAAACGAAGAAGCATTTCCTTAGAGTGTAATAGATAGTCAATGGCAACGTGTGCGTGTCAGTCATTCATTGAGCAAACGAAGAAACGGAGGGAAGCATTCAAAACGGGTCTTTTTATGTACGCCTTCGTTTGCCGTTCTTGCCGAGTGACGATTCTTGTACGTGTCATTAAAAATTCACCAGTCAAGAGTTTCTGTTAGGAGGGGTTATTTTCGTGTGACACTGTTGAGTGTGCCGTTTTCATACCCGTTTCGTTATCTTTCCTGCGTGCATTTTTCAGCACAATAAAGCTGCTTGAATAAATATACGCGAAATTTGCTTATGTTCGGCAAATTGACTACTGGAGCAGGTTTTCTAAACAGTTTCTATAGCTTTTCATAGAATTTTAATATTACATCCAATAACATTTTTGGTGTGAATAAACTTTTAAAAACTTGCCACACGCTCACAGGGTTTAAACTGGGCAGATAGCGGTAAATACTCTACCCGAATGACTGAGATCAAGTTTATTGATTGTCGATGGCGTGAATGTCTACACTAAACATTAGACTAGTCGGTGAAAATCTTCTAACGAGGAAGTAGACTAGGTAAGCCGCCTTAAGAAATGACCCTACACTAGTTTAATGATGCAAAGCATTCAACAAGTTACTACAGCTCAACGGAGATCAATTAGGACAACTTTTTCTGATATTGGCGCTAATTAACCGCCATGCATAATCAATGTCTCGGTCCGGTATATTATTGTTGTCGATATTTTCGTAAATCGTTTTTATATCTACCTTCATAGTCACTCTGCACATTTAGCAGTTCCTGTGTGCGAACGATTCCAAAACAATAGCAAATGTGCTAATTGTATTTTGATTTCTTCTGCTAGTCGGTGCTTCGTTCACACCAATATAGGATGTTATTGAATTTCATACGGAAGAAATCTTCCATTGCTGCACACTGTTCAGCAGCACAGCGAGCCAAAAGTGAAAAGAACATGGCGCATAAAAATCGAAATCTTGTCCACCACTACCGGGAGGCCGAAGATAATTATGGGCTAGTATGGAAAATTCACAAACATGAGCCCCAGCAGCCACCAGCCACATGCAGCAGCATAAACGGCGTCCAACATGCGATTGTGTTGGCTCTCGTCACCGGCGATATTTAACGTATACATCGGCAACCATCGGCTTGTAAAACGACATGGAAACGATTCCTTGCGGGCATGTGGCGCACTGTAGGTGGGGGTTGGGGAAAAAAATCAATGTTTTGCTGATTAATTATGCGACCGTTTCTAGCGGTGGTCCGATTTGGTTGGACGTTGCTCCACGCTCTTTTCGGAAGATACCGTCGTGGTTGTATGTATGTAGTTGTGCCTGTACATGCTTCTGCTTCGTCCGTATTCCGTGTGTCTGAATGTCTGAAGCTCACTGGACCATGTGCCAATCTTGTGCCGGCGATCTCGAAAAGGGATGGGGGCCCCACGAGGGAGATTCACACGTTAGTCACGCATTTTCCAACGCTTCAACCGAGGTATTCTTTCACGGCATGAATTCGTCCGTCGACACGAACACATTAGCGTATCCAACAACACGGGTCAGGTCGGGCCGGAAGCATTCAACAGCATATTCCACGTACGTGTCGTGGATCGTGGTCTCATGGGGAATAGGCTGCTCGCAATTTTATGACCACCGCTGGCACCTCGGTGGCGCCAGAAGGATGTATGCTCGGAGCCCGCACCGGAACCACGGGAGTCTGGGTCGGGTGGAAAGTAATTATTTTGTCAACCTTACAGCAAATAAGCCTAGTAAAAAGAACGGGAAGGAAAGTCTTCCATTCGTGTGGTTTTCCGCGGTGGTTTCGGGTTTGGGGTTACCCATGCCGGCACGAGAACTCAGCGAGAAAACGATTCAAAGGCAAACCGGGGCAAACAAGACGAGCAAATTCCAATTAATTTCGCATCAACCACGACGGTGCATAGCTGCTGGCTTCCTTGCCGCAGAACACGCTAGTGCCTACCTGGTTCTGGTTGTATCGGTTTGTTTATTTCTTCGTTCGCAGCTAAGACAATGAGAACGAGAAGTTTTTTTTTTCTTACCTTGGCGGCGAACAACAAATCCCTAACCGGCGTTAGAATACATTCGTTTTGCACTCAAGCTGATTAGCCTTCGGATTCACTTTACGAAGAAAATCAAACCACTTCACGCACTGCCAATCAGCTCATTGGCTTCTTCAAGACTCTTCTGTAGGGAGATAGCACAAATCACAGCACACTAAGGATAACTAACAAAGAAATCACAATTACTATGCGTGTGCTGGCCACTCACACCCAAGCGATAAATTAATGGGTTAAAGGACGCCCTTTGTTGAACAACGGCATCCACGTCCCACCGTAAGGACAACACATGACGCCGTGCTAGGATTGTCACGCAAAAATCACTCACGCACTCTCACGAAATCACTCAAACTAAGGGTAAGGGGAGAGGTTCGTGCTCACTCTCGCCACATCGCACCACTGGTAAGTAATTGAGGGGTGCGACTGCTTCTGATCAAAGCAAATGATTGAAGTTGACTTTTGGTACGTCGCCTACTGTGCCTGTTTTGATTAGAGGTTGTATGCGGGGAGCATTGGGAAATTTGGAGCTTTTTGATCACACCGATTGGACGTTGCAAGTAGGTGGCTGTTGTTTCAATTTGATTCATGCGTTGAAATCTCGGCGCAAGTAGTGCCTGTAATTACTCACTAGCTTCTGACTGGTTCACGTTCGCTCACAAACAGCGTACAATACACTTGATTGTTGGTTTGTTGCAACCATCATCGACCTAACACGGAGGCTCAAAATGGGTAAGAAAAATACAGTAATCTCCCGAACATAACGTTGTGCTGCTGCGATTCACTTGGAAAGCACACAATGCCGTACCTTGAAGACGCATTAACAAGAAGAATTCGGATTCTTGAACACTCTTCACTGACGAGAAACGAGAAGACACACAAAACGCGAAATAGCTCAACACTTTACACCACTTTCATTCGTTCTTGTAGGCTTGTCGGGATGATAAATACTTCTTCGATTTCGGAACATGAACTACTCCCATCCGCCTCCCGCTGAAGGTAGCTTTTTGGAGGAGTTTACAGGAACAGACACGAACGGCGTTCCGCCTGGTGCCCGGTTTAGATCTCAACTAATACAAAAAAAATCGAACCATTCTGTCAAGACGTTGCTCGCGTTTCGATGATGCGCGTTTCCCCCATTCGCTCTCGCTGTCTCTCTTTGTGCGGGGAGCTCTCTGTTAGCGTAAAATTCTCGCTCTTCGGTTGGAGCGCTTTTGACAGCGTGCGATTCCCGGCGCACACGCAATTATCAAAGCAGGTAGACTAACAAAACAGCAAACAAGCAAAACCCGCATACAAACACACTCGCACTGACGTGTTTTTGTTTGTTGTTCTCGGTGGGTGCAACAAAAAAAAAAACGCACACACACAAGGGGAGCCCAATGTGGAGATGGAGAGTTAAAACTGCGAAGCAATTCGCGCGGTTCACCCCGTACGTGAAATCGGCGAGAGCAAAATCGAACCGTCCACGTTGGGAACGCGTGCGCGTTACTCTCACACACACACACATAGGCTTTAGGGGACGTAAAAAAGATGGGGAACGAGTGGAGAAACCGATGCCAACAAGTCATGCAAACTAGACCTGTGCTCAGCACGGACTACTATGATGCGGGAGCATAGTGTTGAACACATGGGGAGAACAATACGGCAAACCGGAACGTTACATGCGTTACTGTGTTCTGGAGTTAGTCTGGAGATGGGAGCGATGCGTGGAAATGGCTATCCCATCGCAGTAAATGACCTGCGGCGTACTTCGTAGCCTGCAGTTGTGCACAGTCAAGTGCAACCGAAACGTGCTGGGTAGCGGGCAAATGGTAAATAATTGCCGCCCTTGTTCCGGGTGAGCGAGTAGTGTCTAGTTTTAAGGCTAGTTTCTTCTGCAACTAGAGCAAAATGAGGAGATTCACTTTTACGCTGATTGCTGCACATTTCTAAGAGATGCTTCAAACGCTCCAAAAACATCGCTTTAATTGGTTGCGATTTCTTGAACGTGCCTCTCCTTCTCCACTATGTCTTTATTCTTAGCTGCAAAGGACTTAGAGAGCTGCTGCCGCACTGCATCTCGTAGTATTTATCGTGCCGAACACTTTTCATTGATAAATTGTTGATTGGTCACTGCACGAGGATACACACAGCACGAGTGCACTGAGTGTGATGGAGTAACCGTATATGCCGAACGCATCTTTAGCACACCACCACAAAGAAACACGATCGAAAGTCTTCTGACACCCAGCCTCACGGAGATGGGTGGAAATTGCGATTTTTAACGCTATTCGGGTCAATTTTGCGTAGATAGTATCTGTCGTCACCTGCATTGGACGATGTATTCAATGTAAACTGCGTAAAGAACATTGCACAAATAACACCGCGTGGCCGAATTGCATCAAACGATGCGTCAGTGCCGCACCGTGACAACGTGTACCACAGTGGACAACGTGGACAACAGTGTGCGCTCTTCCGAGCCACGAAGCAGTTAAGAATTGGGTTCGTCCGGCAGCTCTCATGCGCAATGGGGGCTGGCGTCACTCACTCACACAGCAGTGCCCAAGGAGAAAAGCCGACGTCAGGAAGTTGTCTCGATGATTTTTGAAAAGAAGCGGCGTAGCTCAGGAGGATTTTTTTGTGTTTTCCTAATATTTCTGGGGTACAAAAACTGTTACCTAAAATATACTGTTTGACTTTCTTATTTTCGTTTTGCTTTTAATGTGCTTTTAATGTTGCTTTGAAAAGCGGAAGAGATATCGTTTTATCCACTAAAAGTACAACCAATGAGAATGAGCACCCCCGAACACGATGAAACATGTGGGCACAATTTTATTAACGATTCACACTACACCGATACGCTACGATAAAAGAGCTTCAAAGAGCAAAAAACATTCCCGTTATAGACATCATTCAAAAAAAAAAAAAACAAAACACACACACATACAAAACGAGCACATATTACAACAAAATTCTAACATATCAAGCGCGTAGCCGAAGAAAAATATATAACACGCTAGCACGTAATATATTCGGAGGACCCGGCGTCTCCTAGGCAACCGACTGAGTAGGTCCCTTCTTGCTGCGAGATTTCGCGCCGTTACTGACGTACTGTTGCTGTTGCTGGTGTGGATGTTGTTGTGAGGACTGATTAGCTAGCTGCTGCTGCTGCTGCTGCTGCTGCTTTTGGGTCATTTGTTTCTGCTGCTGGAAGGCGGAGCGAACTTCACTCATCGTCGGTGACTGTTTGGCCGCCAGAACCGTCGGCGAGGGTGACTTAATTTGCGATGCAGCGGCGATTGATGCGCTCGGAGCACCGGAGACAGGCACGTTCTGATTAATCGGTTTGTTTTCGTTGTTTTCCGGCGAGCTAGACAAGTTTGGGATGCTCTTGGAGGGTGTAGCGGTGCTGGATCCGTTCGACGCTGCTGCGTTCGGTCCGGTAGAACGGTTACCATTTTCTGGAATCAAGGAACGCGATAGATCCTTTAGGATAAATTCTTGACAGATCACATCTCGTACCTGTGCTTACCCAAGTCAGCGGCTGATTTGGAGCGACTATCAGTGTTGATTGATTTAGGAGCCACACTCGGCTTTGACTGTGATTCGAGACCATTCTTGTTCTCGCTCGACGAACGCTTCAACGTTTCTTGCTTCGATGGTGGCTGTTGTTCTCCGTTTTGTTTGGGCTGCTGCTTGGATGCCCTGTCGCTTTCGAGCGTTGGTTTTTTGGGCGAAGGGTCAGCATCGGAGATCGAACTGTCGGTAGCATCCGACGAGCTGGCAGAAGAAGCATCCTCCATCTGCAACGAGAATAAATGCCAGGTTTTTTTTTGTGCATCTAAACTGTACAAAATGTATGAAAGTGGTGCTCTCGTCACCGAAACACTTACATTGAAACTTGAATCTTCCTCATCCGCGTACTTGTCGAGCAGATCCTTGCATCCCGCATCCTCGAACGAATCCTCACCACTAGTTTCCTCCTTCTCGTAGTCGCTTTCCGCTTCACGCTGGTTTAGGTTTCGCTTCTTCGATACCACCCGCCTCTGACCGGCCGTCGATGTGCGATCCTTGCGGAATACGATGGTATGCGCTACGTCCGAGTTTGTATCGATCATCCGGGAGCCACGCGTGCAGATGACCAACCGCAGTGGCAGAATGATCCGCTGAAGCCAGGTGGTTTGCTTTGGGTCCGCTTCCCGCTCGATCTTCGCAATCCGCTGCAACCGTTGACCGCGATACTTGAGCGCACGCAGCTTCCGTCGCGTTTTCTGCAGAAAGCCAACGATCGTCGCCGGTTGTACCGGACCACGACCGATTGAACGTGCACCCATCGAAAGCACGCTGCGTACGATGCGCAACGCAATCAGGGCCGGCAGGAAGAGCAGCCACGGTAGCGGACGTATCAGCGGTGGACCGGAAATATTCGTGCCCGTAAGATCCTCACTTTCTTCTCCCGTCCCAGCTGCCGCCGCCGATGATGACTTGTTCGGTGTTGTGGACGCGTTTGGTGGCGGTTGTGGCAAGGACCAGCGTGCAGTCTTCTCCACTGTCCACAGCAAGTTATCAACGCGCTTATAAACGAACTGACCGACGGCCGTCGTAGCAGCCCGCGCACCCACATCGTACAGCATATCCGGGACGGTAGTTCCTCGCGCTTCGGCAATCTCCTAAAAAAAAAGAAACAAAAAAAAAACAGTACAGCGTGGTGCGAAAGGAAAAAGAAAACCGAAACGGTGTGCTTATCATCGAGCGAACCGAAGCGATGGAGAACGATCCACTACGTACCTGCTCGTCGGCCGTGCTAATCGCAGCGGTCTTCCCCATTGTTTCTTCGCTGTTAAACTGCGCTGCTGTTTAGATTCCTGCTGCTGCTGCTGCTGATGCTGCCGGTCACACCCTGACTCAGTGGCTCGGTTCCAAAGGTGCAATCGGTTATGTGGCGACTGCCGCCCGTTGATCGTATCGATGATCGTTCCTGCCGTTTGTCGGATTGAAAGTGATAAGTGAGGTTAGAGTTCTCGAGCGTCGGTTTTTTCTTTGCTGCAAGCGCAACGGGTGCGAGTGTGCGGAGGAGAAAAGAGCACCATCATTTTGCGACCATTACGAAACCTCAAACGCCACCAGCGCAAAGCGACGATATGAAACAAAAAAAAACACCATACCACACACTACTACTGCCACAAAAATCCCGACGCCTACAGGTGGAAGCGATGGCGGCGTTCGGCTTCTAAATCTTTGTTCTACAAATTGACCGGGCTGTAAAGAAACAATAATCCATTTCCAATGTGACCTAATCGCTACCGAGGGTCATTTCGCAAGGACTGATGCGAAACGGTCAGTGCAAATATTGTTTTACTTTTTTCGTTTTTTTTGGGACTCTCAAGCAAGCCGCCTTCGAATAATCATCTGCTGCAGCACACTCGAATGCACTTCCACTATCAGGGTGTGCGGGAGAGTTCAGAGATTATCGCACGCTTGAAGCGTTTATTAAAAAAAATATAGCAAAGCCTGGAATGTTTGGCACACCACTTCGTTTTGCTTACCTTACGGCTAGACGGTTACTTTACAGAAGACAGGCGTTCGCCAGCATCCTCCAGGGATGGGAAGCGTTTCGGAGTGATAACGCGCGTTGCTTTCTCCGGACGGCAACTAGTAGATGGGCACGACGACTAACACCCGCACAAAAAATGCACACCAACACGAACGGCCGCACACCACCAAGGCATACACACACGCACTAGAACAAGAACTGATCAGTTAACGATCACAAGTGACGGGGTACCGATCTACGATAGGTGCGCACCACCGCTGATAAGACACATACACTCGCACCAATCTAATTACACTATCGGACGAAAACTCGTATGGTGACATGTACTGGAATTACATATTTCCTCAACCTTTCACCATCGACTGGGCACGTGGTTCTTTCTGGGTAGCTTTGATAGGCAGGCGGCTGGATAGATAGCACACTAGCAGCAGCAGTATTGCCACCTGTGCAGTGATTACTTAACCCAGTTCGCTATCGACGAAAGGTGCGCTAATGATCGATTGATGCTGGCGCTTCCCCAATAGCTCAAAATCATCGAGCAAACCGATCTGAAAGGGTCTAGTGTTGCCAGTGCACCTGCGGCAGCGAGTCGGCGAAGTGAACTGAGCCGATTGCATCCTGCAGGCGGAGGTAATCTTACGAAATGTTTTGGTGTTTGGTAAAAATATGATCCCTCACCATTGCCTTTTCCTCCTCTCTACGGTGAACGTTGGATGCACGCTTTTGACAGCACATCATCGAGAATTGCGTTCGAGAATCGCGCGAACCTACCGTGCATGGAACGGTGATGGAGGTCGTGAATGCAGGGCAGCAGCACGATTGAGAGTACGATTGTAGAAAATGTGTTCATATTCGTGCGTCGGAAGCAGCAGCGGTAGCACTAAATCTTTTTTATTTTTGTGCGTCCAGTAAAAGAGCAAAGGAACGTATCGCAAATGTTTTCCATTCACGCAGCTTAATGAATTGTAGGGTGATAACTGTCGTGTGGAAAAGGAACAGACGACAACGTTTCATACTGCGTCACAGTTCAACGGACTACAGGTAATCCATTCCGGGCAAAGAACTTTGTATTACCCAGATTTTGCTTAGTCTCATCCAATTATTTGGAACTGTCTTGACATCAGTTTGTGCACGTGTTATTTTGATTCGTATGCTAAAAGAAAAAAAACACGCTTCGAATAAGTTAGCAATTGTTGATTGTAACAGTTTTCTTTACAAACAACAATGATGATAACTTTCATTTATAACATTAACAAGCTCTGAATCAAACGTGTTCATAATATAATGTAGAAATATAAAGAGAAAAATCTCCATACCCTCCGTAGCGCCATCTATTAATCGATATCAGAAACCAACAATCAACGCCTCAGTGGCAGCTAGCGGAAGCTTTAAAATCTCATACGAAATATTTTCAATCGTTCGTTTATAATATTGTCTGTTAAAGTATGATATTCATTTTCAGCGTTCAGTTTAGAATACTCGCTGTAACAGAACTGAATATGATAATCTGCAATTAACCGTAACCGTTTTTAATCGCATTCAAACTAATCGCATGGGATGGCTTGAGCACTTTTTAGTCTTGTTTCTTTATGCAATTTTTTCATCTTCCATCTCTTTTCTTCAAAAAGTTGTTTTTACGATCCATGTGGAAGTTCGTTGAATGTTCTGTTTCTTGCATCTCTTTCCAGCAACTATTGTCGCCCAATATGCTGTCTTATTTTTTACAGTGGAAGCTAGATCCGCTGGATTTTCATATACAGTCCGTAACAGAACTGTGCTGCCACATTTTTTTTTATAAACCGAAAATTGACGAGATAGGTTGAAGTAATGTTTTATGCAGGGTATAAAAAGCTACACAGCAACAATGTTCTATGCAGCAGTGGCAATTTTTAAAATACGTGTTTTCATGTTTTTTGTAATAATAATAAATATCGTTTTTCATTCGCCATCCTCAAAACAGCTCCGTGTTATCCTACAACACGACTACCAACACGTTGTTTAGTGATTTTCGCTACAAAAAATTTGTTTGACATCGATTCCGAAATGTGTTTAGTTCTGATCGCACTATATCTCATTAATTTTTCGTTTTACTCACTATAGAACGGATGGTCGTGTAGTTGTGTTATGGACTGTACGTCAAATTTGATAGGTAGCGTTGTTTGTTACTTTTCTTCTTTTCCCTTTCAAACACAAACAAAACGTCGAAGGAGTAGGTTGGTGTCCGCGCTGCAGCTGCCGGAGTCTACGATTCAAAAGTTCGTACTTTTCTTCGCTTAATATTCAATCAATAGCACATAGTTCTGATCGAAGAGAATGGAAAAAAGGAAAAAGTAACAAAATGTGAATGTTTCGTAAGAATATGGAATGAAAAAGCTGAATTGCTGAATTTGCTTGATTTCAAGTTAAACCGTCGTGATGTGTGGTTTTCGCGTATGTTCTTGTCGCCGGGTGCTAAGTATAAATTGAAACATGTGCTGAAGTTTTTGTTCAAGCTGTGACTAGGTCTGTAAATATTTGTAGCTAAACTAAAGTGTTAAAAAGGAAAGCAAGCCTGGAGTAAAACAAAAAACAAGCTTGCGACAGTGAGTTTTTAGGTGGTTTCGGTTTAGCTGTCTCAGTAAACCTATGCGAAAAACGTCCATGGCCAACTTAGGTGATTCGAACACGTGAATGAACCCAAAACAGGTTTCTGTCTCTCGACCTGCTGCGCCTGCTACTGCAACCGATGACTCATGAAACGGATCCCTTTTCGCGTACGGTTTGCAAATTTCCCTATCAATTTGATGCAATCACCTGTGCGCTCTTCTCTCGGTATGGTGACTTCAGGACGCGAAACAACAGCTTGACGCAGAAGCCATCCACGTTTCTTGTCCACGCTGTCTCATCGTCGCCGTAGTCCTATTTGCACACTCTTCAGGTTCTGCGCGCGCTCGCGTGTGTGTGTATATTTTTCCGCTTTTGTTTTATCCCGCCTATGTCCCCGTTCGCGTGTCGTCTGCAGCTGCCTGCGCGCTGTCCACGGAGGCGACCCTTTTCGCGCTTACGGTCGTTCAAACCAGATTTGGTCAAGTGTTCGGATGCGATCGATTGGGATGTTGAGTGTTTTTTGTTGTCGGACGGTAAACGATGGTTTTTTTTTTGTTAATTCAACAACCTGCTGCTTCCGGTTGAAAATACGCGCGCTCGCGCATGTGTGTGTGTGTGTGTGTGTGCTTGTCCAGTGATCAGCGAAATCCAATATCTGGGATAAATGAAACCGAAAGAAATGTTGTGTGCTATTGTGGGTAGTAGAGATCGGTGCTTGGACGCAACCTGAAGCAACTTGAAGCTGGACCCCGTCCTCGTACCCCGGCCACTTAGTGCGCTAGTGTTTGTATGTCGAGAGCGAAGGCAATGGTTTTGTAGCTTTAATTTGTCTGCTAATGAAATGGGCAGCACAGCAGCACATTACATTGCAAACCACACTCTGTGTACGAATGTGTTTAAGTGTGTGCGTGTGCGTGTATGTAAGTGCGTATTACTTCATCGTAAACCGGGCGCGCAATATCCAGTTTAGCCCCAGTGTGTCCAGTTGCCAGTAACAGCGTTGCAGCAGTGGGGCCGCTTCATGTCCCGCCGATGGTGGTTGTCCTTCTCGCGAGCAAGTTTGCAGCGCCCATGGGGCCCTGAGAGGGCAACAAAAAAAAACGTCCCAAGCACAACGGCAATACATTCTCCGCGCTTAAATGCCAGCATATCGCCCAACAAAGTTGATCTTGCAGTTGGAACTACCGGTGTTACGTACAGATTTCAGAGAGCAAGAGAGTTCAGCGTCAAACACAACACATCTCGTCAACAATCTTGCGTCAATGCGTGTGATGTTGAAGAAATGGAAAGCAATTTAAATTCGACTTAACGTAACGCTTATCAGTTCGTAACCAAACAGGCGCAAAACCATTGACTTCCTGGTCGGCTGGACGGTGAGATTGTCGGTGATCGATGAGCAGGATCAACGCGCGTATATGTGTGCTATACATGTGTATACGTAAGTGAAATAGTTCGAACAAAGCGTTGTGTATGCGTGTGTAACGTTTGTAGCAAGAAAAGAAGCGTTTTTGTTTTCTTTTTTTCAGTGCGATCTGAAGAGAAGGCGGTAGTAATGTGGTGATTGTTGGTCAATTACTGGCAGCTCATCATCATCACCATCATTACCCACCAGTCAGCATCAGCATCAGCATCATCACCGTCGATCGGGCCGTGCTCGGGTGATGTTGCGAGTTTTTCAACACCCCGAAAGAGGATAAATCGTTACTTCCCTCCCCACATCGACAGCAGCGTGCGGCATCACTCGCACGGAATTTGTTTTATTTGTTCCTTTTATGTGCGTGTGTGTGCATGTGCTCTTTTATTTGTTTTTTTTATGTTGCTGTCTTCTCTTAGTCTAGGTGTGTGCATTATTATACTCCGCGCCCATTCCGCACCCTACCATCTTTGTGGGGGTGGAGCAGGCACAATCATTATCTGAAGTGGATATCCAGCAGGGGAAAATCGATTGGTTTCGGAGCAATTTTCGTCAATCTTGAAACCCTTGCTGCCGCCCTGCCCGCCCGCTTCCTTCTGTCAGAGTGTTGTATTTGCTTTGAGAGCCGAATTGAAAGCGCCCCGGCTCAAAACACATCAAAAGCACGCATGGAACGCAAGGAGCGTAAGGCGAAACGTGAATAAAAAGTAAATCACTCCACCACCAGCGCCACCTTTTCGCACTGCCTCGCTGCTCTCTTCAAAAAGGTTATATGCCGCCCGCGGGTCGAAATCGCGGAAACCGTGGGAGGAGTGGCGTATCGCCGCGCATCGATCGGATCAAACAAAACAAAATCGATCGCAAGCAGGACTATGGTTTTAAAACGAAAAAGGAAAAATAGAAAAACAACCACTCGAAAATGGCATTAGAAGGAGGAGGTTGGGCTCTGAGCTGGGCATGGGTGGCCTGGGCGGAATCGGAAAAGGAAAGTGTAATGGTGCACGGTGAGTGCAATCGAACACAAATATGGCACATCAGCCAGCACACTGGCAGAGAAAGTGCCACCAACACCGTGGGCCATTGTTTTTTTTTGTTTTCCACACGGGCCGTCGTGACGTCGGGGCTAAACAAATCGATACATTGAGTCGAACGATTTCAACGGGTGGTTAAGCGAGAAAGTACACCCCGACGACGACGGGTTTTGGCTATTTTCGAGCAAAAAGTTGATGATGGAGTTTATTTGCAGTGAAGAGTGGCAAACAAATGTGGAGTGATCGCTGAAAGTCCAAAAGAAGAACATTGTTAATATGGATTTTATTTCGTTACCCCTTTGATAAGCCCCTGATTGTTTTGAAGCCCCAAGCAAAGATGTAGAGCAATTTCGTTTTTGGCGTGTTTTCTAAACGCTAGCGCAAACCACCAGTTTTTGCAAGTTGAGATAGTCTTAAGATCTATTCAAAGGAACACTTCCTAAGATGTGCTTCTACCTTAGGAAGGATTACACGGGCTAATTATCCGTTCGTTATTTATTGATTAAGACATGTGCGGCAGCGGTCGTGCTCATCGAGCTGGAAATCAGGATGGTTTTCCGTGCCAACTGTGCAGCAGCTAGCCCCAGCCAGTCAGCCAGCCAGCCAGCCGGCCTAGTGGCAACGGGGTAAAGAATCGACCGTGGCGAAATGGAGTGAACCCGAACAGTGAAACCGTAAATTATTCCGAAACCGAACGGAAAAGTTCAGCCCCGATCACTGAACCTCTCGCATCGGGCTGGTCCGACAATGCGAAGCTCCGACAGAAAGAGAGCGCGAAAGAGGGGGAAGTAACGCGAATGCGCCCAGCTCCTCTGTGCCCTGGACTGGACCTGGGCGATTCTTGCAACTTGGAGTAGCACCACCCGCACCAACACGAATAAATTTCCTTCCACCATTGGGAGTGCCAGGGCTCGTTCGCAAGTTAAGATCTATTTCTTAAGGCGGCGGCGGCGGCGACGTCAGTCAGTCAGTGTACGCGCGCGCGCGCTCGCTTGCTCGATCGCTTGCCGTCCCGCAATACACCCAACGAATTGGCGTCCGCAATTGGCGCTCGGGTTATAATAATCTAATTATAGTCTGTAAAGTCAACATACGGTACTCAATACAAACATGATTTATTTAGGAAGGAATTTCCTTTCAGCCAGCGCAGCGTACGCACACAGTTTTAACAGAAGAGAGGAGAGAGAAAGAGAGAGAGAGAGAGAGCGAGTGATAGACAGGGGGGTTAACGCATACAGCTACAAACACCCGGACTCTGACTTCTTCTGAGGCGAGCCGGTGTGCCGGTTTTTTTTTTTTGCGCGCATCGTCGTCGACCCACCGGAGAGAGCACTCCAGCCTCTGTACAGTGGATGATGAAATGCGATCTTGCGTGGAAACGGGATAGGGGATGGGGACGCAACCGAGCATCATCCTGTGCTGGTTGGAGGGGAAGTGGGGTCGTGTCTGGAGCAGGCGCTGGCGGCAGGCAGCCAAACCGCAAAACCGGAGCCGGTCATGCTCGAGTATTATTTCATCCACTCCACGGTGGGTTGTGTTTTTTTGTTTATTTGTTGTTGTTAGCTGCACCCGAGCAAGGTTTACGTTTCGCTCCTTTCTCTCCAGCTTTTAAGATCTTTTGTCCTAATGTTTTTTTTTCGAAGCGGTCCGATGCGCGGCTAATAACGGTGACTGATATATTCCTTCCTTTAATAACAAACATTACGGATTATTTTTATCGCAAGCACGCAAAAACCGTACCGAAAATCAATCACTGGCGTGTGTGTGTTTGTGGGAGGGGGGGATGGGAAGGAATTTCTTATCCGTTTCTGGACATTCTTCTGGAGAATAGGGCACACAGGGCATGGGGGAAAAGGAGTATCTGCGTGACAGTGTGTAGATCTTTAGATCTTTACTCTTCTCGACAAGTACGTATCCTCATCTTGCACGCTGAAGATGGACCAGTTTTCTGGGTCGATTAACAGCAGTACGACTTCTAGGCACGTGGGAGGTACTACCACTACTACTACTATTACTACCTTGTGCCTGTCTCGTTTGCAGTCCTCACCAACGGTCACCATCAAAGCTAACGGACGATATATCGTCTTTCAATGGAAGGAGATTGGGTGCTGTCCAGTTGGAGTATCTAGCCATTGCAAGATAAGAATATGATCTTTTCCGTCTGGCATGTTGCAGTGCTTTCCGCTGGTGCTTGAACATTTGCACGATGCTCCAGTAAACTTGATCTCCGCACAACGGAGGAGTGCCCTTTCGTGGTGTTCCGATCGCAGACCGATTTCGGAGCCTTCTTAGCATTAGGCTGTTGTAATGTCATGAGCTGGAAAGTAGTTTAGTTGAAAGATGAAGCCTTTTTTTAATTTAACGCACCAACGACGAAATGTAGAAAAAAAGTTTTTAAATTGTTTACAATATCTTACCAGTTTCATATTCGAAGTAATCGCATACCTCCCAGCGAAGCCCTGTCTCCAAACCCTGTTTCTCAAACGAAATTCGCTCCAAAAATTCACCCCTCTCGAGCTGACATTGACATGCCACCTGAAAATTGTCAACCAAGCAGGTTGATACTGTGACAAAGGTTTTTTCTTTTTAAATTTTGACGTTTCCAACGGTCGTTTGGGGCGAGACACGCGCCTGTATGTGTGTGTGTATGTGTGTGTGCACACCGCTATAAGCCGATGATGATCGGTCATGAATTAAAAGCCACAATAAAGCAGCGATAAAAAGCGAGGCAAACGGGCCGGAATGAAGAACTCGTCCCGCAACGGCGCAGCATATTCCCTTCACTCATGTGCCGCGCCACACCAGCCGGCCGGTGGTGAAGAAAGAAAGGCCATACATATACAAGACCTAGACGTGATGATGGAAACGCGGCGCAATCGAACACTCGCTCACACACACAAACACTCAAACGTATACAGAAGAAGGTTCACAGTCCACTGGACGAAAAAGAAGTAGCAGCAGCAGCAGCAGCAGCAAAAGAACGGCCAATATATTGATGAATTTTATTGAAACAAAACCGATACAGAAAAGAGTACACGATGGTGATGGTGCTGCTACCTTTCTGCTATATGCGGCAGCGGGTTGGGGTGACGGTGGCTGCAAGAAATCAAGCGTGCTTCATGCGGTTCGTGAACGTTCATGCTTCAGCAGCAGCAGCCTCCTTTGATGGATTGATTTGTGAAGTCGTCAGAGGTGGTATGAGCGAGAGGGCGAGAGAGAGAAAGAGAGACTGAAACAGCGCACAGCACCGCACGGAAAGAAGTCGCCGCCGGTGGACGTTTTTCTTGGCCCCGACGAAACATTCGCACCCGGCCCGGCGAACGAGTTTCGGGATTGAGAAGATCGAGATCAATCGATTAATCAGGAGGCAGCAGCATCGATTCGTGGGCGCGAAATAGGCTCAGGGCGGTGCGTGTCACATGCGTTCCTGACACAAAAATTAAATTGTCTCAAGCGGGAAGTTGGTCCTTCAAGAGAGAAAGAGGAGTGGTTGAAAGTTGTTCTGAGGAGCTAATGGTCCATACCAGACTTGGGTGGGTTGTTGCTGTAATTTTCGCTGCGCAGAAAATGTGTGAAATTGATCATAAATGAAAGCGGCGAGGGAGGTTGAGAAGAAAACGGCGTGAAACTTTCGTCGTCCAAAAATGGACGTGTGGACGGACACAGAAATTGCTCTATCATCGGTTGATCGGTTTGCATCATCGGTCAATGTTCATGTCGATTGTAGTTTTCTCTTCCTTCCCGTTTCTCCGTAACATGCGTAATTACACGAGCGCGCTTCAATCGTCGCATCCATCCATTTTCAAGCAGAGAGGAAGGCTCAAAATCACCGGAAGGATAAATATAAACCATCAAGCCAACGCTACCACTGCACGTTGCACGTGTGATGCTGCACGTGGTGTTTACTCACTTTGATCTTTGATCGCTGCAGAAAGCGGAGAAGCGATGCCCTTGTGGAAGCCAGGAGACACGCAGCTCTAAACAAACGCCCACGCCTTTAGGTCCATTTAGAGATCCAGTGAAAGAGAACGCACATTGCCTTGACTGGGCTGTTGAACAAATAAAGAAGAATTAAATTTTTTTTCAACCATTTTCCAGCTAAAACACACTGCTTTTGCATATATTTTCAAAACTTTCTGTTTAGATGCTATACCTGCCTATGGCTTTTGAATAAATTTGTCCTTTTCTGCGCCTTTCAGCATGCATTCATTTTGACTCGATCACTCAACGAGCCTTTAGTTGATGTTCGTTAATTTGTATTACCATTTTTTTCTAACTTTTCTTCCTGCTTTACTTCCTCTCTACCAACAGCCAGCAAAAAGCAGTACCAGGAAACCCGGTCTGGGTTTGGTTTAAATTCATCAACACGACACGACTGTCGCTCCTCCGTTGCACACCGCCG
>JXWZ01012177.1:0-12169 GCA_000956215.1 Anopheles farauti No. 4
AATTCGTGGAAGTGTTTAAAATCAGTGCATTGAAGTACTAATTCTTGTCGTAGGTACCGAAACAATTTATCCCTTCTGGACCCTCCAAATACTACTTTTTTGTCTTTTCGCTTCTTGTTGACTTCAATGTTCGAATTATGATCAAGATGGGCAACACCTAAGCAACTTTAACAATGATAAACTAAAATCATAATCCAAAAAGAAGCTGTCTAAAATTTTATTTATTTACATATTGAGTCATAATTTGTTTTCGAAATAGTCACATCGTCAGATGTACATTACTATATGCAATGGAATGCTGATTAGCTTTCAAGGCCAAACTATTATTTTGTGACACAAATATTGATTTGTGAAAACTAGACATATTCAGTTGTCGTATTCTTTTTACATTCTTTTTTCTGTTTTACCGTACATATTAACAGATATAATGAAAGCATTAATGCAATCCTAAACGTTTGAAATACATTGTGGAATCGTCTTACATAATGTGAGCTTTTCGGGGAATAAGACTATTATTGATTTTAGAGTATAAACTACACAGTCAACGCAACTTACCACCATACATGACAAACAGCGTAATCTTCAGCATGATCAGATTCGGGTTGATTCCATGACGCTGGCAAAACTTTTCCCATCGCGTCGGATCGCGCAACGGATCATCGTCCGGACCGACGACGGTGTTGATGCCATTGGTTCCATTTTCTTCGGTTGCCATTGATGGCCGCTTCAATCACCGATCACTTCCAAGGAGCTGGCGTTTCTATACACTGTTCACGCTTGTGTTATTGCACGGTCGCTGTGAAAACAAAACAAACAAAAAAAAAAACAAACAAACATGGATATCAAACACCGCTCTGGGGCGTGATCGATTAAACGTCACAAAGTTGCTGCGTGGGATTGTTTGTCGGTACGAAAGTCCAGCGCTTTAATTCGTAATTCCCAATCCGATCTTCTATCTTCTCATTGAAGCGTCTTCGATAAGGCAGCATCTTATGCGCACGGATATTTTCATTTGCACACTTAAACACTAGCACGTCTCCCGTGAGCACCGTCTGACTGCCCCTCACGTCCGCGGTAATTGAACGCAGTGTGTTAGTATCACTTTACCAAACGCTAACCACAGAATCCATCTCTACGCCGAACGAGACGTTGATAGCCATGGAATGCCGCCGCCGTCCCCATAGCCGTTCGTCGTGGGTCCCGGGTCCACAAAACGGCTTAAGGACGGATATAATTAGGCCGGTACGGCCAGTGCGGTGCGTTTGCATCCAGATGCTCTTGAATTTGCATCATAATGTGGATTGGCTGGCTGACTGGTGTGAGGCGGTTTACTACGGCCACTACGGGCGAAGGGCAAACGAGAGAATCGGTGAAAGACGCTGTATTAACCCTAATTTCAATGGCTCAATTCAATTAGCCTTGTTCGCTTCCCTTATCTTCCTAAGGTTCATCGTTTTTTTTTTCTCAGGAAATCATATCTAGTATCTTGAGAAATTGCACTAGGACATGCGATTAAAAGGTGGTGCTTTCCCAAACACACAATTTATTTTATGCATAGGTGATCAATATAGACTGTGCAAACCTCATGTTAACCACACATTCAAACCGAACTCCTCATCTACTCGGCTGATCTTCCAAAACGCTCGCTCCAAAACGGACGTAATACAGCACGGCGCAAGCTTAGGAGAGCAATTTTCCAATCAAATCTCATTCGCTCCTCCGCTGTTTTCAAGATGGATTCAATGGCAAGGCATGGCCGTCAGAGAAACAACAAAAACGTTCGCTCCATTCACCACTGTTCATGACACCAACACATAACCACATGACATCGATTAGATTCATTGTTTCATAGGATATTAATGCACTGTTCAAATTAACGGAATGTCAAAGCAAGCCTATATCTTCCACGCCTAAAACAGTTGTTAGTTTGGGAGAGTACACTGATCACTTGATTGCTGTCATTAGTGGTAAAATGTTAATCACATGATCAAGTTCCTTACACGCACAAATACACACACACACACACACACACACGCACAGAAACACTCTAAAAACTGTATATCCGCTCAGTGCCCAGGAACTAGATCGCAGACGACGAACCACTCGCGATCACGACCGTGGACGTACTGAGTATCCAGTGCTAGGGGCGAGATTATACTTGGCGCAACCTCCTCCTTGTTAAGAGATCTTCCAGGTAATCTTCCAATCATCCCCACTGCTCCAGCTGAGCTCTACTGTAATCCAAATACAGCCAAAGGAACGAACACTCGTCCATCAGTAACAAGTCAACTGAGAACCTTGTGTCTGTGGTCGAAACCATCCACAACGTACCTCTACTCTGTGTAGAGCATAGTCAAACGCACAAGCGCACGATCGTTCACAAGTCTAGCTGCTCTCGGTGTGAAGTTGTCTTACAATGTTTGCCATCTGATCCGCGTTATCTGCACGGACTCACTATCGGCTCAAAGCTCTCGTGCTTCAAACGAACTTCTAGCTGAACTCGCTTGCGCTGAGACAAGTTCCGGCCAGTTCCAGCGCATGCAGTGCAACTTATCATCTTTTGTGCCACACCGAATTGATGTGTGTGTTTTCGTTAATAATAGAAACAGTAGGAACGGCACCACACCGCAGGGTTCGGGCGGAGGTAGATATACTTATATAGGATGGATAGAGCATAAATTGCCATCTAATCCACTCTTTGCCTCTGATATGGAAGAAATCTTTAAAAAGGTTCATGCAGATCTGCTATTTTTGGCATCGCAACATACCAAGATACGCAGTATCTTTCATCATTCGCTTGATTCAACAAAACTGCACATATGAATATGATGTTTGATGGAGTGTAAACTCTTCTTTAGGACATGTGAACTGTTAATCCATTATATAAGAAACTATAATAAAAAAGATCTATCAGTGTAAGCGATACTTTACCGTTAACCTTCCGAATAGACTTGTACTGGTTTCTTACAAATCCGTAAGCAACATAAGAATGCTTGTCAAAAAAAACGGCCTCTGAATTTTATACTTTATTTAATGGTGAAATGCCATACATAAACAAATTTTAAATTCTATATATAACGTATGTATATAAACCGTGTCTATACCTAATAGCTAACAATTATTGACTAAAGGCATCTGATAAATTTGAAAAAGGCTATTGGATTTATGTTTCTATTTTTAATTTCCTTTACATTTAATTATCTCTATTCTTTCTGTTTTTCTTTCTCTCTCTATCTATTTATTGCACTCTCTTTCTCTCTTTAGCATAACGACCGAAGTTATGTCTGCCGTTTTACCGGCTTACTAGACTGATTTTACCACCGTGGTTACTCGCTAGGGTGACACGGCCCGAATGGGATAATGGTGTCTGTCCGGACGTGTGGAAGACCGGCATTGCTCCAAAAATTTTAAAAAAATTGGACAGAACACTTTTTAATAGCTTACAACAGTAGGTAATATGAAGGTTGTAAATAAAACAATCCAACGGATGAATCGTATTCCTTAGTGATACAAACTGTGACTTCACCATTTTTGCACGTGAATGTGTATACTTACCATACAAGCAAATGTTTCCCTGCTTTTTTTCGTGGACCTTCACTTATCAAAGTCTTAAGCTCACCTATTTCACAACGCTGACATTATCTTCACAAAAGACACGTTACGTTTTACAACAAAATTTACACAGTAGCACTACAAACAGCACTTAGCGGTAGCACCAATTTTGAACTCCCTGTTTGCACACCAATACCGCCACATAGCGTTCATATCACAGACAAACATAATTAAAACGTTTTATGTGACGAGGAAGAGATTTGGAGATAATTTTAAATATAGTTTTATTGTGTTGTTTATTACTTAGACACCCTGAATATGACTCTAGATGGTTATGATTTTTAGCACGCACGTGTTTCCTGTTCATCATTGAACACACTTCAATAAAAGGAGAAACTTGCACGGGTTAAGGGTACTCAGCTCACGGATACGTACAAGTCTTATCGTCTTAAGATCCTATTGTCGGATTACAAACGTTGTAATAGAATACTCAAATGCATTTGATTTGTATTATAATGCACCTTTGGTTTCTCGATTTGTGTCCCGTGAGACATCTGAGCGTACTTCTATCATTATTACGGAAAGTTTTTACAATTCAACTCGTTTCATTATCCAAACCAGCTAAAATGGGATAATTGATTTTCAATAAGCATTTGAACAATTAAATAAGGCTAAGCAAAGTAAGCGAATAATATTTGCAAATTATTAAACATTTTTTATCTATAATGATAGATAGAAGTGGAACAGACCCAGCACCAAGAAAAGCAGATAGAAAAAAAACTTCGAAGCAAACTAATTTAGTGCACTTTTGTGTGTGCGTGTGTGTCTCTCTTTCTTTCTTTTTCTCTCTCGTTCTCTCTTTTTCTTTCTCCTTTTCTCTTTCTCTCTGTATCTCCTTTCTCTTTCGCTCGCTCTCGTTCGTTCTTTCTATCCTTGGCGTAACGACCGAAGCTATGCCTGCCGTTTTACTGATAAACTAGACTGATTTTACTACCCATACAGGTTAGTCATTCCTCCCTAGGAGTTGACGGTTCGAATGGGATCATGGTACCGATCCTTTGGCATACGGCAGTTTTTCTCATGATTCAATAAAAATCATGATTGATAGCCATGGTAAGTACAATAATTATCACTTAAACGTTAAAGAAAGTTCAGCTTTGTTATGTTAAAAGCTTAACGAAACACAAGACAGATAAACATCTAAATTTTTATAGAATAACAGTAACAAATTAAATAACATCAAAATTTAAAAATCCATCCAAAATTTAAAAAAAACTGAGGTTTAGCTTGAGTCATTGTAACATTACTTGCATGCAACATGAAAGCTCTAGAAAAAGCTTTGAAACATATTCCCGAAGCTTTATATATTTAAAATCCCATATACCCGAACATTGGAAATGGTGCAACTATTGCAAATTATTTTTTGGCACATATATTCCACGCTTACATGTGCAAAATATTAGCAATACTGTTGGAGCAATACTGTTGGATAAATTAAATTCTTGCAATGAAACACAGATAATAATTCGAGGCGAGTTGACGTTTGTAAAGATTTTTTTACAAACTGAACCGATGTTGGCCCCCATGCCATCACGTTTCAATCAACATTACGATATTTTATAAAGCATTTTGAAAAGGTCTGTAGAGGCAAAGTTTATCTTCTTAGAATACTGCTACTGGTACTGGTGTCAAAACAACATGTAGATCACCACGCTCTAACTCTCTGGTCTATGCTATGTAACACGTTTCACTCTTTCTTGCAGTATTTTACTTGTAATAATTGAGTTAAATGCAGTCAATTACACAGTTGCCTAGAATGATAACTGCACAACTGTTCCACATCTGTGAAACAATTTAAATAGGACTTTGTTTTCCATCGACACTAATAACTTTATGTAAAAATTCGGTTTTAAAGATAACGATTAAATCTTTAACAAAATTAAATACAACCAAACTAATGTTAGCTTGTGTTTTCTTTGTTTGTGTCTCAAAGTGTATTTTCTACACATGTGTATCTGATTGTCCATAGATCTGATGAGATTCGGCGTGTAGGTAGCTATGAGTAATCGACGTTCTACTGTAATGGTATTAAAACAGTTAACCCATGAAATCATTTCCTTTCTCCAATTTCTTGTTTACTAATTTTTGTTTTATTATATTTTACGAAATTACAATGTACTGTTTGCTTATACAACGTAATTTTGCGTAAATTTGTTTTCGTGAAACGTCTTCCACATGGCCGCATGGCCTTCCCTTTGTGCAACCCGAGTTGAAAACGGTTGCAAAAAACGAATATGGCTGCCGTGTGGAAAATTTTTGCTCTCGATTTCGTCAATATTAAACAAGTTTCTCGTATCGGACTCCTGCCGAGACAATTGTTTTGAGCAAGTGGAACTCCACCGCACTGTGGTTGCGTTTGATTTGTTCATCTTGCGGTGCGTAATAGTGCGTGCGGGAGCATTTGCTGTGAGCAGATTATTATTAGGCAAGTGACTATCGCGGTGACGAAGAGAACACGACAACTACGACGACAACGACAACGACGACGGCGACGGGCAACAGGAGGCGAAAGACGGCCGTCAGTGTGCGAATACGACGAACAACAAGCAAGAAGAAGGATCAATCTCCGTTTGGACAGGGCCGTGTCACAGTGGAAAAAAGGAAATCAGGGACCGTCGGAGCGCCAGTCTACCTATTCTTCGCCGCCAGTTCGTTCCTGGGTGGGTTGGTTGTGAAAATCGGTAATGGCGTGTTTTGTTTCCCCTGCCCTGTACTGCCAATGACCTAGAGTATTTGCATTTGATGGTTAAATACCATCAGCTGCCGAGGGGCCCTCACTCCTCGTAGCACCCTTACGGACAAGGTGTTGGTCCGTAAGCGCACGAACTCGAGATATTTTGTCCTGGATAGGTGTGACGACGACATCCACGGGGTGGTTCCAAGCAACGCAGCGCATATAGCATACCAGACCGGAGAGAAGAAAGTTTGGCATAATTTTAGTGGCCACTGCGTTTCGCCCGAGTGTATATATTGATGGGAATGGGGCAATACGTAGTGAGCAAGGGGTGGAGAAATGCATGGTGCGCTCATTCGTAATTGTCGATACAGCGCGCGTGTGTGTGTAATGTTCAGCTCGTGCGTAGTACGTGCGTGCGTGGTGCAGTGGTATGTGTGCGCGAGTTGAATGAAAAACGTCAGTGCATTTGACAGAAGAAGGCAGCTGTGTGTATAGGGGTTCGTAATGATAGGTATGGAGAGCGCTGGGAAAGGGTAGTGTAAAAGAGAAGAGGCTGAGAGAGAGAAAAAAAGGAAGGAATGCAGTAGCAGTAGGAAAGGATTATTGATCTTCTCACGGCCTCTACTTTTCCTTTAATGTTGTTGTTGTTGTTGTTGTCTAGTTTTCCATCAGCTTGTGCAGCAGCAGCAACATTCATTCGTCGATGTAAGCAGCGAAAAATCGTGCACAGAAAAGCATTGCGAAAGTGAATAGTGTGTATATTTGTTTGTGTGTGTGTGTGTGTTTGTGATGAATTATGTGAGAAAAGAATGCAAAGTGAAACAGCAATGAAGTGCAAGAAGTAAAAAAACGTGTACCATCATGCTAATCTCGGTACCACCGAATTGTGAGACGAATGTTTTGCATGCATAACTTCCAACCCCATGTTGTAAACCCGTTTCCTTTCCTCAGGAATCGCCCAATGCAACAGCAGCAACAACAAGTTCTCTGATGAATCGCGCCTTGAACGAGTCGTGTATTGTCTCGTGTTGAAGTCCCGTGTTTGCTTTCTCTCCGGCAGTGGTTAGGAAATGTTTTCCACTGATCACTAAGCCACGTATACCCCTATACGTGTCATCATCGTGGCATCGTGGTGAAAAATAGCATGCAAGAGAAGAGGAAGAAAACAAAAAACCCAACCGCAATGGAATAATCGATCCAAAAGCTGGGCGACGCGACCGACACACAAAAGATTCTCCAGCTGCCATCCAGATAGAGAAAAAGTGTGTGTGTGTGTGTTCGTTCGCGACAGAGTGTGTGACACAGGGCAGTTAGAAGGCAGAATAAAAATAAAAGTGTTTACTAGATATAGGTGCGTGGAGTTACTAGCAGCAAGTAGCCGTAAAATACACACACCACACCACACTGCCACACCACCACCAACACACGCCACCCGTGTGCTCGAGTGTGCTGTCAAAACATCCGATCGACAAAACACGTTTCTTGGCTCGGAGACCGTGACACGAAGAATCGGCATTCGTGTGTGTGTGTGTGTGTGTGTGTGTGTGTATGTGTTTGCGAGTGCGTGTAGTGAGGTGTGATTTATTTGCCTCGCTGTTACATTGTGTGTGTGTGTGCGTACTATAGTAACTTTCGTGACAATCGGTGTGCTAGAAGAAATAGAAGACGTCCGGTTCCTTGTGGTGTGCCATTCTCTACCCTCCCTCCCCCGCTGGGCAAGGGGTTGCGAACGGAGCAAACGGACGGTTCCGTAATGGCCGAAAACAGTGTCTCCAATAGTCTGCCGCCAACGTCGCCAGCACAGTCAAAGGTCACGGTCGGTGGAAGCGGTATCACCGGAACTGGAGGTGCTGGAATGCACCATTATCACCATCATCACCATCATCATCACCACAATCACCACAAATCGATGGACATGGGCGGGACGGGCAAGATGGGTGGAAGTAAACATCACACTAATGTAATTCACCGGACTACGAGTGAAAGTTTACGCTTGGGTGGAGGAGGAGGTGGAGGAGGAGTAGGGCCGGGCACTGGCAACGGTTCGTCGATGAACCACAGTGTCAGCGGCAGCAACAGCAGCACCGGTACCACCGGTACGACGATGGGCGGTGGCAGTAGCAGTACCGTCGGTGGGAACGGAAACCTCGGAAGTAACGAAAACTCCATCAGCAGCGGTATGCTTAATTCGTCCGGATCGGCGAACAGTATTTCCCGGAAGAGTGCCAGTTCGTCTGCTGCCGGTGGTGGCGGCGGCGGTCCTCCAAATACCGCAGGGAAGACATCTTCCTTCACGATCACATCGGTGATCGTCGGACCGGGCAAGCACAATGCGGACAATGGGGACGATTCGGCGGACGATCTGGACGAGTCGCACACGGACGACAACAGCAGGATAACGGACTTCGAGAACGAAACGCCCAGCTTCTCGGAAGACACGTTTAGCAAAGAGGACGTGTTTTTTGGGACGAACGCGATCGGTAGCGTACCGGTCATCCCTACCAGCTCGCAGTACGGCCTGGCGATCGTAGCACCGACCGATAGGACGCATGGTGGCGAGGTGCTAGCGGACGCGATGCACGTCAGCGTGACTGATGGTGGGATCAACATTATGGGACACGGCAAGGGTGACATGAGCGACGGGAAGGAGCTGCACCATCGGAACGAGCGGTTTAAGGTGGTTAAGATCGAGAGCACGGAACCGTTCAAGCGTGGCCGGTGGGTGTGTATGGACTATCTGGATCATACGACGCTGCAGCAGGGCAAGGAAATCTCTGGCGTATCGGGTACAGCGGAGGGTAACGAAGCGACGGTGGGTGTTGGCGGTGGCGTTCCGAATGCTTCCACCACTGCGACGCAGGACAGTGGTGTCGGATTAAACGACAATTCCAGCTACGCACCGTCGGACGGAGCGGCGGTGATGACCGGTGAGGTAGAGTTCCACCCGAACGTGGTCCAAAACTCGTCGTCGGCCCTTGTGATGGGCTCGGGTGCCGCCTCGACCACGACGTCCACCGCTTCCAATGTGAACAGCGTTGTGCTCGGACTGCTAAACAACGAATCTCCTGGACAGAGTCTAAATCTTCCGCTCGCTGGTGGTACGGGTGGCGCTACCGTCAACACCGGCACCACTACTAGTCACGTACAGTCTACTAACACTTCTGGTCAGGGTGGCGGTGGCGCTGGCATACCCCACAGTTTACCTCAGTCGCAGCTTCAGAATGCACTGGCGGGCGGCGGCCAACCGACGCATCCCGGCACTGTTGCACCACCACCACCGCAGTACGCGCAGCAAGGACAATCGCAATACTATCCGCACACGATGAACAACTTGGCTGATCTGAACCTACACCAGCAGCAGGCCACGAATCCGTTGCCACACCAACACCACGTGCATGGTGCTACCCTTCCGAGCAACATTCAGATGCATCCGCAACCGCAGCAACAGCCACAACCGAGCAGTAACGCTGTCTCTTCCAGTAACATTCTTCCACCGTTGGTCGCATCGATCCCAACATCACAGGAGATGAACATCATCATCAACAATCCGACGATCCAATCGAGCTTCCCCTCGCCCCACCAGCAGTTTAAGTCCCAGCAGCAACAGCAGCAGGCCCATCAGCAGCAAGTCGGTTCCCAAACCAACTCACCCGTCGTCGTGCCCACGTCTCTGATCGAGAACGCAATCGGCGTCGTCCCTGGTGCAGACGGTGGTAACACCGCCATTCTGTCCCCGTCTGGCGGTACCGCTAACATCCACGATACAGCTGGCTCTGTATCGGCGATCGCTCCGACGGCAGCGGATCCGCTGATGAATTCCTCTCCAACGGCCACCTCGTCACCGGTGACCTCCTCCTCCGCTCAGATAATTCCACAAACCGGTGGTGCGGCAGCTGGTGCTTCTCCCGCGTCCGTCATCGGTGAATCGGTGATCGGTTCCGCCACCGGTCCGACGACCAGCACCGGTGGCAGCATCACATCGAACGGAACAACGGCCGGTGTCGTCGGCATCGTGGCCGGTTCGCCATCAACGTCGACGGCTGCAGCATCCGGAAGTGTGTCCGGCGATACGCTATCATCCGAGGCGAAACTACTGTCGGCTGTGTCCGGCGCTACAGCTGGAACCGTTACCGGCGACGGGAGTGAGGACGTGGCAGCGTCGGCGACGGCAGCCCCAGGCGAGGATGGTGAAAGGTAAGTGGTGCCGTGTTGTCGGCTTTGTTGGGTGTGGTTGGGTTACGCGGAGAGAAAAGCTATCTTTCCTTCGTTTGCTTATGTTTCATGCTTCTGTTCTTCCTACTTTTTCGCGGTACGGGATGTGGTTTCACGTATAAATCGAAAAAAAACCCAACACATCAAACCGACCTGACCGACCCAATTGTTTCTAAAATCTTTCATTGCTACCTTAGAACGCTCTTTTTACTAGCTGCTTGTATATGGATTGTTCCTTCATTTTTTTTTCTTCTTACCATTACCATTAGCTTGTCTAAGAAACACGAAATCTTCTGCTCAAGCTAACCGCAATGTCTACGCGCTTCGGGTGGCGATCGTTCCATGAGCATTTATTTATAAAACGATCAGTTTATTACTTGCCCACTTTTCACGCTATTGATGTTAATAGCTCGCTGAACGGTTGGGCTAATTGTTGTTACAAAACAAAAGTTGCTTGCTGTTTGTAAATAAAGCGCATGTTTCCCACGGGCGTCCACCAGTAGCTATCAGGAGTCGGTGCAGTTTGCAAACTGTGAAAATAAACGAACCCTAGCGATGAATTTTAACGATCGCGTACGTTAGTAAGTTCGTTTGTGAATCACTTCACACCAATTTGTTTTTTTTTGTTTGAAAAATAAAAAAGGAATCTCAATTCAAACAAATTTTAAGTGGCACCGTTTTTCGCCGTGGCTAGATGGCCTTTAATTAAAACTATACTATGTTGCGATCACCATGTTCTGTGCGTCATCGTCGTAGACGGGGTTAGCTTGAGCAAACACAACACCAACCATCGCTTGTGTGCTGTTGCCAAATGCTGTTTAAATCGCTCCTTTTGCTTGAAAACAAAAAACAATTGTAAATAATTGTTATGTCCAATATTAATGTTAGTAACATATGTAATGGTTATAACCAGTTCTCATGATAATCAGATTTGTTTGTACATAATTTATATAACTTTTTTATTACCAGGTATGATTAACCTGTCGATTTATAATTTTTATTACCTAAGGATATAACAAACCATTTACAAAGAAGCAGGGTTATTATTTTAAAAACTAAAACCTATCTAATTACTCTCCCCTATCCGTGTATTATCAACGAATTATGTTACCAGTATTAAATGTATATCAACTCATTTATGATCCATGTAGGTAAATCATTGATGTACATGGTTGATAGTTGACGATTGATTTAAATGCGTTTAAAACATCGCGCAACATTCGAGCGAATCGAAGGTAAGGTTGTGTCTGTTCTTCTATTTTCGAAGAATTGAATTTTTCAAAAAGGTTGTGTACTGAAAAAAAGTTGATGTCGTTGGCACTAACTATCATTTGACATGCTAATTGAAACTTTTCGAACTTCCGTTGCTGGAATACGGTTGTATTTAGCGCCTTACAATTTTCATTGAAGTTCCAATTGCATAGCAATCTAGACTGTTAAAATTTGTTAAAATTGTGTTAAAAAAATTGGCATATTTGTCGCTGGTCGTGTACCATTAGCTCAAACCTCAATTCCACCGGTCTATTCCACCCAGTGGAAAGAGTTATACTTACTGTGACAAATATGACTTAATTATTATGAAGATTTTTAAGATACAAAAAAGAACAGAGCAAAATCGGTTGCCATGTTAAAAGAAATTTTTCAACATATTTAATTATTTTTAAAATA